>CAJVPV010000567.1:0-20727 GCA_910591835.1 Acaulospora morrowiae | reverse complement strand
TTTTTTTTGAAGTTAAATAGCATTAGATGCAAATCTTTATTGATATTCAATATTACATTACATCAAACATCCTTTGTAATATATTGACTATAACTAAATGCTAACCTATTAACTTTCATCTGATACTCAGAAACCTATCACTTAATGACTTTTTTTTGTGATATCAGGAAGCTATAGGAGGTAAAAATCCTATCACTAGTTTTAAACTACCTAACCTATAGAGCTTATGTGCTTATAAGGGGCTTATACTGTTAATTATCTTATATAGATTACCCTTCACATCACACCTCTCTCAATCCATTACATAAGCAGAAGGAAATCTTCGATGCAAGTATATATTCCCTAGTGAATGCTTCGGTTTTGACTACTGATTGGACACTACCAAATCTAGGAGCCATTTTGACCAAGTGGGGTATGACTCCTTAAGGATCTATGTAAATGTGGGTTTGCAAAACATCACCTATGGATCGATTCTTAATCTCCTAGTAGACACTTCAGATTCGGACTGATTGGCATAAGCTACCAAATTTAGGGATCATTTGACCAAGCAGTGTGCAACTCCTATGTACTCTGTCTCGTTGCATAGCTAGCCATGTCATTCCATGATGGCATCAGATTGGTGGTCTTTTCAAGACTTTCTACTTTCAGTAATTAACAGTAGGAAAGGCTTAATTGGGTTAATTAAGATGAAGCACAGTCCAGTCTATACTTCCAAATATATGGTTGGTTCTTGATAACTTGTCTGATGACTATTGTACCACTTCCAAACAATTATCGTGCCACACACCTTTTCTTGGAGATCACAATCCTATTGTTATACTAGATCAGCGTGCAAATAACTTTTTATAGGAAACAGGGCTTTTACAGGTTATAGCTCCAGATACTATTTTTAATTTGGTTTAACCACCTTCACCTGGGGTTGAACTAATATCTTGTGATCTGACCTGTGGAGTGTTAACCACTTCACTATAGACCCACAGGTCAAATATAGTATCTGATATTATGATTTGTTAAATATTGTTTTTTATAAGAAATTAATAGTAACTTTAAAAAAACAATAAATTTTAAATATTTAATTTTAAATATTAATAGAAATTAGAACTTTATTAAGATCAAAAAAGTATCTTTTTATACATGTAAACTTTATATAATATACAAATATAAATATAAATAAATATAAAAATATATATACTTAATTAATATAAAGAAATAATAAAAAATAATAATAATAAAAATAAAAGAAACAAATATATATAATTTATAATTTTATACATTTAATTTGATTATATTAGTTTATAGTAATTAATTAATACTGTTTTGATAATATGATATATTATTAAAAGTTAGAATTATACCATATATATATTTGATAATTGTTTAAAATATATTTCAAACTTGTAAATTATTAGAAACAAATTAGATACCTTTTAGAATATCCAGATTACTAGATACAATATGAATCCTGTAGTGCAGTTACAGGTCAAATTATTATATTAAACTTGGAAATATCAACTACTGTACTATTGAATCACAAGTTTTAAAATTTTATAACTTAATTTTTATAAAATATAACTTTATATATACTGTATATTTTTATATGATTTTTATTTATATTAAAAAATTTTCAAAAAATTTTGAATATTATCATATATTTTATAATTATAAAATGGAAATATAATTTTTTTTAATTTTTTATGCTATATTATATACAGTACAACAAATTATAATGAAAAAACATAACTTTATTATAATAATTTTTTCAAAAACAGAAAATTTTTGAGACCTATAATTATGATCTTAAAAATTTGCATTGTATATATACTATTTAAAAAAATACCGACCAAAAAATCTTATTTAGCATTTCGTTACCTTCAAGAATAATTGCTTAAATACTATTAAAATTATTTAAAGAGTTTGAAATAGATTTTATTAAAACTTGCTGATTTTTAATTAAACGATTTTTATTCTTTTACTTTATTAAAAAAATTTATATATTTTTATATTTGTATTATTTAATAAATTTGAATTTTCCAAAAATTTTTAACAATAATTCCAATAACAAAATTCAAAAACATTCTTAAATAAATATACTCTTTACACTTTTATACATATATATATTATTAATTAGTTGTTAAAATATAATAAAAAACAAGTTTTTTTATCACACTGTATACTAAGTTTAATTTTAAAATTTATAGTGTACATTTATATTATTTTACAGTAGACATATTTACAATGTAAAATATCTTTTACACATACTGATACTAATTAATTTAAACATTTTTGCCTAGTATGTATATCAACAATTAGTTTAATTTTCCCGACACGTAGATCAAAAAGAAAGAGTAATATCGAATGACATTCCATAATTTCCGTTGAAGAATAAAACTCATTGCATGGCTACATACTGAATAGTAAATCATAAATTCACGGCCGCTTGTCTTTAAGAAACAGAAAGTATATTAAGTGTGAATTACATAACAACTTTCCTCCAAATTGACATTAATTTACACCTAAAACTTAACCGATCCACTTAAATTCCCTATCTCATTGCTAACAGCTGATAAAATATACGCGTGAAAATAATAACATGCACTATTCCAATAAACACAAAGTAAATAATATAAATTCTAAAGATAATATAGTATACTTGTGTACATACAAAGTATAGGTATACATATTAAGTGTACATATATAAACTCTTAAATGCTATAATAATTATAACTATAATATTTCATAAAATAACATTACCTTATATTGAATCGACCACTATTATTAGTCTAATTACTCCTGGTTATTAATTAAAAGAATAAGAGTTTATTAAAAATCTTAATTATAATTATATGAAATCCGATATTTTACCTGCGATGTATTTCCACTCTCTTCGATCTCCAATTCATCTTCATTCTCATCCTATTAATAATTGTTGTCATAAGTAATGAATTATATATTTTCAATGCAATGATGAGAATAAAATGCATCTTTCTATTAACGATTCACGTAAATTAAATATTTCTTTGATACATGATAGTGAATTCTTACCTCGAATTCATCCTGTTGATTAATTAAATGCTTAATAAATCGACCAATTATGTAATTTGATGTTTAAAAGACATTTACTTACCTGTGAATCCATTATTGACGAAGGTTCTGACGAAATGTCCGAATATGATTGTCCCATTTTATATACCAGTCTATCCGTGTCATTTTGGGCAAGTACATATCCATTTTTCAGTGCCTTGTTATACCAACTAATTGCCATCTTAAAATTCTTTTTCATGCCCACACCTTTCTCGTAGCACCAACCCAAATAATACATCGCTACTACATTCCCTTTTTTTGAGGCATTTTTGTAATGTTGTATAGTCTTTTTCGTATCTCTATTGATTCCGAATCCAGATTTATAACATGCGCCTATACTATACTCTGCATTAATACTACCACCTTCAAATGCTTTTGTGTACCACATAAAGCAAAGCTCCTCATTCTTTGGTGTGCCATATCCAAAACTGTAACAATCGGCCAAGAAATCTTGAGCAACCGGATAATCCATCTTTGAAGCAGTAAGGAAAGAATGAAAACTTTTCTTTAAATCCTCTTCTGTTCCAATCGCCTCTAAATGAAAATATCCTAGCAGGGTGATATATTGAACAGTATTCTGATTGTTCAATAGCCAATCGTAAATCTGAAATGGTTGTCGCTTATTTGAAATTATGGAATCACAGATGTACCTGGTTATGCTTTCATCAGAATGTCCCTTATCCCTCATCTCTACAAAATTCACCATTATTTCATCAACTATTCGTCGAATTGCATCGTTTTCATCGCGACTTATGGTTGGCATTGGACTTTGACTTCGAGAGCGTGGCCGCGGACTTGCAGATCTGGATAATGATCCCGGTATCGGACTTGGATTACGTGAAAGTGTATGTGGGCTTGTGCATCGCGAACGCGATCTTGAGGGTTGTGGACTTGAACTCCTTGAATAACTGGTGGTGATTATCTTCGGAACTTTCAGTGTCGCCATTTTCCTTGTATACAAATTACCACTTAGTTAACTTAAGATTCCAAAATCGAAGACGATCTCTAGCAAAGGTTAAATAAATATTTATATGCCCGTGCTATTTAATATAAAGATATGCGAAAGGTGTTGTATTGTGAAGGATTTATACTGAACAATTGGGTAGTAGGGACTCTCGAGCAAAACTTCAAAACAGTGCGTCATATTTATGAATATGTATCACAGTCCCCCTTAACTGATATCCTTCAATCTATTTGAG
Organism: Acaulospora morrowiae; assembly: GCA_910591835.1. Lineage (NCBI taxonomy): Eukaryota > Fungi > Glomeromycota > Glomeromycetes > Diversisporales > Acaulosporaceae > Acaulospora > Acaulospora morrowiae. The sequence goes on along the minus strand of CAJVPV010000567.1, from coordinate 16,447 downwards.
GTAGTAATAACAATCTAAATATACTATATAGTATTAAATCACGTTTTACTATTTTTACATATTAACTATAGTTTTATTATTATAATTTTATTACTTCAACAAATCGTAAATCACAAAATAGACAATCATTAATAATTGACTTAATTAAAAAATATACGTATAGTAATATATAATTTTTGTTTTTGTTTTTTATATAATAACAATATTAATAAAAATAAATCAATAGTAACAAGTTAATATAATTAATTTTAATATAAGTTTATATATATTTGAAATAATTTATAAGTAATAAATTTATACAAGAAATACAAATATAAATTAAATAAAATATGTTAAATAAAATCCAATTAATTAAAAAAAAAAAATATTCATTAATATAGTTTTAAAAAAGTTTATTAATTTGGAAATATAAATATTTATAATATAAAATTAAAAATAAAAAATAATTATTCATATAATTAAATTATAGTAATTTTTTAATTAATAACTATAGAAAGTAAAAAAAATTTAAACAAAATAATATTAAATACAAAATTATACTATTAATTTATATTAAAACATTTGATAACAAAAATTAAAAAATAAAAAAAATAAAAAACAAGTTATATTATCTAAAATCAAATAATTAGTTTATAAATTAATGTAAATATTTAAATATTATTAATATTAAAAAAATTTTTTTTGGAATTATAAATTTGAATTAAGAATAAAAAAAGATTTTTAAAATGTTTTAATAAAAAACATGTTAATAAATTATTTAATTTTATTAATAATTACAAATTTAATTTTAATTTAAAAATTTAAATTATTATTTCAAGAAATATAAAAGAATATATGAATATAAAAAACTAATTTAAAAATAATATGAATTTATGGTATATAACTTATTAAAATAATTTGCAAATTATGATTTTATTTAACAAATGAATTATAATTTGAATTTATAATATATTATATAACTATAAAGGTAATTTGCAATTTTTAACTTTACTAAATAAAAAGCTTAAGATTTTATTTAATAAATTATATTTACAAGTTTTATGTGGTTAACAGATAAGTTGAATTAAATAATTTATACATATATTTGTTTTTATATATTGTATGATAGATATTTTAAGAAAAACATATCTCTAATGTATGTTAATAGTAATTAAATATTAACTTTGCTTACAGTAATCATTTTAATCTATATTGAAAAAATTTTTTTAAATCAAAATACTAGTTAGATGATGCTGAGAAGTTATGAATACTTATTCAGAATTAAAAAGTGACCTGTTAACAAAGGTTACATGATTTGGTGATCTTACAAGCAAAGCAATAACCTACCTCAGATCTAATTTCTTTTTCATGTGAATCAGATTTCCGGTCTTGCTTTACATCCTCAAATGAAATCTTGTCGGAACTTTAGTTGCTCTTAAAAACTTAATACACAAGGGCTTGATCTAGATCATTTGACTTGCCCGGTCGCTTGAATATATTGTGATTGTGCAACATGGCAGATCAGATAAATTTGATTAGTCGTCTTCTCATCAGAAAAAAATGTCTTCCCGTTCTCAAACGTTAAACGCGCCCACACTGGTCACTGTACAGAATCCAGAATCTCTAAAAAATTTTGTTCTCGAATATTCAATTCATGCCGGTTCGAGGAGATTTAACAAAGATTTGGTGAGAATATTTCCTGAAATAGAGGATCAAATTGATAGATGCCTTGTTATTCCGGTATTTTTGAAGTGTGAGAATGAAATAGTGGGAATCGGAAGCGAGATTGATAAGGAAAGAGACAAAAAACTCATAGATGTGAGACATCCGTTATTATAATGATCCTTTTTTTTTTTTCCATAATCATAAGTGTGTAATTTGAGATTGATGAAATTTAATAAGTTTGTCGAATGGGGAAAGTTGATTTGCCAAAAGTTAAGAGACCGTGGTTATTGGGCTGATCTTACAGATCCTTGTTCGGGATATCCCGTAAGTTATTAAAATGATACCTTTATGCTTTTAGCAGCTGTTAAACCCTTTTTCAAACTCTTTTAATCCAGATATTTTCCAATCGTGGACCATCAATTTATCCAGATGTACAAGGGGCCGAACATCTTTTAAAGTATTCAATTCAAAATGTAGGATGCTGTCATATTCTCCTACATCCGAGGTGGGGTGGTAAAGTTTATCCAGGAACCTTATTTACCATTGCCGGTGTGAATGACATTAACCAAGTAATTAGTGAGAGTGTCGTTGATGTAAATGAGCATCTTTCGTTTTAATCATTTAATTGTTTCCAAGGCAAAGGTCGCTGAATCAGTATCGAAAAAATATTTGATGAATAAATTTTGTTATGTGCAAAAAATTTATCTCTCTATCGATGTCATCTAAAGCCGAGTCTTCAATATTATTATATTATTTTGGAGTCTAATTTGCAATTTATTCTGTGTAACAATTGCGCACATCAAAGTCTACATGATACGCGTTAGTAATCATTCTCGTCTGTTTTTATTTGATTTATTTGATTTTGGCATTTAAAATTCATCTAAAACGTTAAAACACGAAATAATTTATTCTGTGCTAACCAGAAAATGTTAAAAATCCGAGATCTTTGTCCATGCCACTTATTCACACAAATTTTCGAGCGATCGCCAAAGTTTCTCACGCCTTTGATCTTTCTCTGCATTAAAAATATTTTTCAGGTTTGTACCTGTTCTCGGATGCGATCATTAACAAAGAATCAAAAAGTATCGTTTTGAGCAATCGGAAAAAAGTCCGTCATACGATTAAGCATGTTTTCATCATTCGTAACTTTTTTCTTTTTTATATACTGTAGTATGTTTTAAACTATATTTTATGGAACCGAGAAAAAACAATTTCTTTTTTAAATGATATTATATATTACTCCTAATATAGTCATTATCAATATCATATCGCGTGTCAAGTTGAATCACGTAAATATTATTTATTTTACTGTAGATTTCACAAAATAATTTATTACTGATCTAATTTAATTTGTGCATTTTTTTATCAAACATGCATAATTGACGGTTTCGAAAATTATTTTTGCACTGTTAATAATAAACGACATTATGTCATTGAGCTTAATAAATAATAGTTAAAATAGCAATTACGACATGTAAAATATGTATAAAAATATAAAGAAAGTGCTTGAACAATTTACAGTATTTTTATATATTCATTTTTAGTCGAAATAAGTTTACATGCATTCTGTACGCATATTTGAAATTAATAGATCAATTATAAAAAAATTATTAGATATCATATATAAAAAGATATTTGAAATAATAATAATAAATCCTTTATTAATTTTTTTGATTAATTTTTTGTTTTTTAAAAAAAAAGATATTTGAAAGAATCATTGATCTTATTTTCATTAATACTGTATATTCGAGTTTTGAAAATTCAATTCTATTTTATGTTTTGTCTCTTTTTAATAGCAAAATTAATAAATTATATACTGTATGATTTCTTTTTAAAAAATATTGAAAATTAATTCATTACCATAAATTTTTAAAATAAAAATCATTAGATGATTCAGAATGCTTCTCACTTAAGGTATTAATTCATGCAAATATATATATACATATAATTTGTTTTTTATAAAACAGGATATACAATATATAATAAAATAATTTTAATTGAAAATGATATATAGTATAATATTTTTCTATTTAAAACTATAATAATAGATATATGGTGCATGTTGTATTTGTTTATAAAAAGTTATTTACATCGAGTTTTTTATAGTAATTCATTATGGGAACCTCCAAAGGTACCATTATTACCTCGATCTCGATTATTATTGCGTCAAAAAATCATTACTTCTCCTGTAAACAAGAAAATTGTTTCATTGTCATTCCTATTAAGGATTTGAACTGCGCACAGGAAACAATGCGTCATTTGTGTAATGCATGAATGACTGAAACAAATTCTTTTATGCAAGATGCAAATGAGATTTTTAAACCATTAAGCAAAAGAGGCGTTGCAAATTTTTCCGAGTTCTCGCGTTCAAGTGTGAACATCCCGCTACAAATTTTTCGTGTCGATATTACGTTACTTTGTAGACATCACTCCAAACTGATTGATGCGGAGAAATGATGCCGTTTTTTTAGTATGATTTGTTCTAAATTAAAGGACCGACCAGTTGATGAGATGCTTTTACAACCAACAAATTGATCCGTAATGTTATATGAATTTGAATACTAATGTAATAGGTGTGTGCGCAAGTATTGTATATGTGAAATATGATTTGATTATTAAACAGGTGAGTATACAGGAAGATATATATATATATATATATATTCGAAGAGATGATATTTATTAGTGTAGAGATGTTCATTTAAAAGTCTCACATATCTACGATTAATTTGGAAGGAAATTTAGTGTTGGATAGAAGAAAAAATTCAATTTCCAAAATAATTATTTTTCGAAAAGCATCTGATCCTCACCTATTCGGATTCGTTCGATTCGGAATTACCTTCCTTCAACAATTCTTCTAGGGGTTCTCGCGCGTCTGTGTTTCCATATTCTATGGCTTTCTTATACCAGTTTATTGCCTGTTCTCGATCTCTCTCAACTCCCAGTCCTAGATCATAACATTGCCCTAATAGAAACATCGCTGATCGGTTTTCTTTCTTTGAGGCATTCTTGTAATGTTGAATTGCCTTGACCAAATTCTTTTTCACCCCAATCCCCATATCGTAACAATATCCTAAACCGAATTCACCGTCGGTGCTACCATTGTGATTTGCCTTCTGATACCACTCGAAACTTAACTCCGGCATCTTCGGTGTGCCATGACCAAAGCAATAGCAATCGGCGACTAGATCTTGCGCAACATAATATTCCATTTTTGCAGCCGTCAAGAATAAGTGAAACCCTTTACGCTTATCTGTTCGCTGGGTACCTATTCCTTGGAAGTAAAAGAATCCCAATAGCGTTGTGTATTGTGCCGTATTTTGATTATTCCTGAGCCAGTTGAAGAGTTGATGTTCTTCGTAAATTTGCGTACTAATGGTTTGACGAATGCAATCGGCTACAGAAGAAAAATTGTAGCCTCTCTCCCGTGCGCTCACAAAAGTCAACACAATTTCATCGACGTATCTTCGTAGGGCATCATTTTCATCACGGCTGATGATAGGTTGCGGACTTAAGCTACGTACTGAACTTGCGTTAGATCTCGGTTTTCGGAGTTTCGGTGATTTGGGTGAAATGCTGAGCGTAGATGTCATGCTGGCCATTGTAACGCAAGAGATAGGATGGTCTTAAGTTATATTCTTAAGGAGTATCTGGAACGAAAGGATTATTATAGAGAAGAGAAACTGGTGATTTGAGGAAGAAGCTTGGATGGATGGAGGGGGAAGGGGTTTCGTATCTATCTGATAAGTGAAGCAAATTTTAAGTAATTTCCGGACAATTGTAACCATTGATGCATTAAGGGTTTATTGTTAGAAGTAAAATGTGTAACGAAAAAAACGATGACCTCATCAATCTTTATTTGGTCGATACCGATTGTGGAATCCCAAAAAAAAATCTTCTGTCCCACTGTGCATTGACTTTCAGCCTAGCCAGATATGACAGAAAGATATTTGTAACACCAATAGAAAGCAATTTTGGGGGTGCACATACATACACAATCATACAGTACATACCCATACCCTACAATACTACAAACGCTATACATACTATCCTCTATTCATCACGTTTTAAAGCGTAAGGCACATTATTTTTACGTAAGTAATTCACACCGTAGTTTTTCTTGTCAATCTGGAAAATCAAAACTTCATCTGAGAATATTTGAAATCCATAAAGTTCATAATGAAATCAGGTTGTTTGCAAAGAAATCACACTTGTAGAACTCAAAGTATGCATGCAATTAAGTGTCCAAACATGAATTAATTTATACACTATATGGTAATTTATCCTGGGTTTACCCAAAGGTCAATATACAATACAACAACGGTTGGTCGATCTACCCATTTGAATTCATGCATACATGCAATCATTGTTGATCAGTAGAAACCTTGTGTAACATACACAGAATAAATACCGTCCCTTATGGTGAATTATTAAGGATAAGAAATCAGAACTTGAAGATTCATTTTTTTTTTCCTTTTGCTCTCTCTCTTTGCCAGCAATAATGCAAGCAGGTTCAGAAAGGAAATCTAAGCGTGCTAATGTCACCGGAAAGATTACTTGTCCGCATATAAATCTCTATTTAAATCAAGAGTCACCAACCGCAAAGATTGATTCGTCGGCTTTCAAGGTTCGATTTCTTATCTTTGTGTCATAAGGTCATCTCTCAGGATGTTTTGATATTGCAAGTCCGAATAGCACGCAAAATTCTTATTATCATCGTAAATCTGGGGATGGAGGTTCTTAACGTTGTAACCTTTTTTTTAGAGACAAGTCGTCAACTATACGCTCCTATGTGATTCGTGCGATATGAAAATGCCGAGAGTATGGGTGTGCTTACATGTATGTTTTCTTTCTTTCTATTTTTTTAGTTTTAGATTAAGATTAGAATTCAATGTTCTTTTTGAAACTTATCCAACATGCACTGATTTCAGAGTCGATGTCGTGCGACCGTTTGTAGTGGAAATACAACGAGTCATATGTGTACACATTTTGAAGCAAAGCATAGGGTAAGCGAATTGATGAAATCAATCTTCTTCCCATTGTGCTATCAACATATTTTTTAGACCAATTCCCACATCAGGAAGATAAAGGAAATCGTTGTCATTCGATATACGTCAATCCACGTACGTTGACTTTTTGGTGTTATGGCTGTGCCATAGAATTGAATCCTTTTGACAAAGATGATGCCTTGTCACAAGACGCACGTTATTATCTGAAGACTATTGTGAGATGTCTGGTGATTATTGTCTAATTCTCGATTTGATGTTATCTGTTCAGTTCATGTCTCGAGGATCCTGACTGAAGAATGATTTTTAACCTCCATTGTCAGTAGCAAGTCAAACGAAACAAAGTACAACAACAGTTCAACGATGTTCCTGGTATGATCATAGTCTCAGAGAAATTAACTTGGTGTTCCAATTTCAATAATTAACTCTTGCGAATTGGTTAAGCCAGTAATCTTTTTTCATCATTTTAGGTCTGGTCGGCCTAAAGAATCTGGGCAACACCTGCTATGCAAGGTTGGTGTGTCATCTCGAGGTTTAATTCCTCGAATTTGTCAATATTCTTTCCCATGAAGTTTCTGACAATCTTAACGTTACAGTGCAGCTCTTCAATGCCTTTCCAACACGTGAGTTTTCTTCGCACCGAGTTTAACGTAATCACTGATTGATCATTGAAGAAAGTAAACTAAACGGATTTCATAAATTCCTTAGTCCAGCATTATCGGATTTTTTTAATTATTGTGATAAGTACATTCCACGAAATGCCAACCCCAATAGGTATCCTAAGTACAAGCTGGCTGAAAAATTTCATGAATTTATGAAAGCCATGTGGAATGGTAGCAGGTTGGTGGTCGTACTTGATTGTATGTGCTCGGGCCAGAAATTATCGACAAAATATTAAGTTGTTTATTGCTGTTAACAAAAAAAAAAAAGTCCTATTTACGCCCCGGTTCAGTTGATCGGAGAGATAAAAAAATACAACGAAGTCTTTCGAGATTATTCGCAGCAGGTACCATATTATAACTTGAAGTCTTTGCTTTCAGACTATTCTAATCCTTAAACTTGCACGTTTTCAAGGATTCTGTGGAATTTCTCCGTGTTGTTTTGGATAGACTTCACGAGGAACTTCCATATCCGTCGCAAGATTTAGCGAATAACAGTAGTGGTGCAGTGAGGGCCAATAGTATAGTTAGCAGTAGTTTCACGAATGATGATAGTTCATCTACGACGAGTGTTAGTCATGATTCGAATGGATTTAGAACATCTTCCGTCTCTTCATTGATCACAGTATCTGAGAAACATGAGAGAAAAAATTCTTTGCCGATCAGTGTAATTAGTAATATTTTTCAAGGACTCTTAGAAAGCCGTATAAAGTGCTCGCGTTGTAAAAAGGTTTGTTAACATTTCCCCAGAAAATTCTTCAAACTTTTGTGGAGTCGCACTGATTAATGTTTGGATTGAATCTCAGGAATTTTCAAAAGAAGATCATTTCTATGATCTTCCAATTCAGATTGATAAAAAGTTTCGTGTAAAATCATCAGACAGCGGTTCCAGTGATTCTGTCGTTAATTCTGTAGTGGGATTTGTTGGAGGGATATTAGGGTGAGGTTTAGATGAACAATCATTTAGATTTTCTAGTGGAGGCGTATCTTAATAACGATTTGTTTCGTCTAATAATTCCGCGTGAAATAGAATTAGTGGGAAAACGTTAAAATTGCAAGACTGTCTAGCCGCATTTTGCGCTACCGAGGATCTTACGGGAGGAGACAAGTACAGATGTGATAGATGCAAGAAGTTAAGCGATTGTAAAAAAACCTTGAGAATAATTCGATTACCTGAGGTCATCTCTCTCTCTGATTATCTTCCTCACATTGGTGAATAAATAAAAGTCACGATGTTAACTAGGCGCTTTCTCATTTTCAGATATTATGCATTCAACTCAAGAGGTTCCGATATAATTCCTATATTTCGAAGATTGGAACACACGTGCAGTTCCCGATGGAGGATTTAGACATGAGACCTTACTGCAAGGAATCATTGTCAAAAAATATGGATGAAGAAAGTGCGAAATACAATTTGTACGGGTTTATACATCACCGTGGCGGATCAGGAAGTTGGTTTTTTTCTTTTTTTTTTGCGTTTCTTCTTCTCATATAACTCTTTTCTTAATCGACATTTCATTTTGTAAGGTGGGCATTATATTGCTTATGCCAAGAACCCAACTGATGAAAATTGGTATGAATACGACGACACGGTAAGTCTATCCCATTCCTCCGCTTACCCTCCACCGTTTACCCTCCACCGTTCGAGCCGGTGTTTACATTATACTGATATCTTTTCTACATAGTATGTTACTAAAAAGTCAATAGCCGAAATATCTCGACTAGAGGCATATGTATTATTCTACCAACGAACTAGTCCCAAAAAGGAGGACGAGAGGAGAGAGATTCTCGATAAAATTAATAAGGATTCGGTTGGTTTCAAATAAATCTTGTTGATTTTTGATTTTTTTTTCTGACGTTATCTTTTAATTCATTTTTGATAATCACAAATTCAAAGTCGTCCACAGAAGCCCATTTCTGGATTTCCCGATTGTGGTTTAACAGGTGGCGATTTATGATGACGGTAACATTCATTTAGTTATGGGTATGGGTCATTTGTTTGACAATGTTAAATAGGTGTCTCCATTTTCTTGTCAGCCCGGTCCTATAAGCAACTATGATTTCATTTGTTCTCATGGAAGTTAGTGTGGTTTTGTTTTCATGAAAGAATTTTTTTTTTTTTTTCTTTTCCTGCCACAAAATTCAATTATTTGGTTTGTTACTGAAATTTAGGCATAAATAATAAGAATTGTAATAAAATCTGTGACATGGTGGTCAAAGTTCCATTCGGAGTGTACAAAACTTTATCCGAGAAATATGGTACAGACGGGAGTCCACCCTTTCTTGCGAGCAGTAATGGCACCCCGGCTTGCATGATCTGTCAGGTGATTCATAATTCGTCTCAAGCTCATCTCTTTCGTCCATGCATTCACCGATATTAAATATTCGATTTGTTGAATTTCAGCAAGATGAAATGCTATTGGAGCATCGAAGGCGTAAGGAGAAAATTGATATTGATAGACTGAATTCCAAAGACATAGGTCGTGAAGAACCTTGGTATATGATAAGCACGACCTGGTTAAAGTGTTGGCACATTTTCATAGCCGGAGGTAAGATGTTTTATTTGCCTACCTCCTTTTTATTTTATCATGATTGCTTACGCTCAACCATCAATAGGACTGTTGCCTGGGTCAATCGACAATACCATCTTTCTCAGAGAAGATGGGAAACCCAGATCTGGCATGAGAAGAGGTTAGTTAGTGCGTCCATTTAATTTCCATTTGAAATACCACTCAGATATTAACAGTTGTATTGCTTAATTTTTAGGAATTCATTACAGCGCTGTAAATGTGAAAGTTTGGACGTACTTTGAACATTCTTACGGAGGTGGACCAATAGTCGTCAGAGGTATGTCTCCAAACTTTCGATACCACTAGCTCTCTCGATCTTTTTGGTTCTTTTATCTCTGCTGACAATATTATTCTGATTTCTAGCTTTCCCTGATTTATATTCTCCACCGCCTTCTAATTCCTAACTAAATATCGGGACAAATAAAGGTTTTTCCGAATTGTACAATAACTAGTTTTGTTCGATAATATTGTAATATATGAATTCTCATTTTTATACTTATTAAACATGGATTGAGGTTTTTCTGTGAATTACCTAATTGAAATAATCGACCTCGTGCCATTTAAATATTCCTCCAACTATAAATTAACGATTCTTAAATATTTTTGTCGCGTTTCAATTTAGCAAGTAGTTGTCCTGCATTGCATTTACGAAAAATATTTAACGTTGAAATAAACCCGTGTCAGAATTTGAGCAAATGAACATTCATTCAAATCTTATTCTTAGAAATGATTATCGTAAAAAATATTTAAAGAGATATCTGTTATGCCTGTCATTTACGCAATTCCTATTCTCGGAATCCTAATATTAATTATACAACGTCGGAATAATTTATGAATTATACACTGCAAGTGGCAAATTTGAATTCTATCTTATACTCTAAATTACTTATAAAGTCAATCATTAATCAATTAATCCGATCACGATTTCCATATATGTCAATTATAAACCTTAATTATATACTAGTGTTAGTTATTTTTGGATTTTGCGTGCTTAGGTAAAATATGCTTAATCCGTGACGTAATAAATAGCAATAAATCTTTTCTTTTTCGGCTTTTACTAATTCTTTTGGAACTCGTGTAGCAATGAATTTTGTAGAGATCAACCGAATCCTCATGTGTAATTTGATAAGATCATCAAAATCCACACATCACATGAGTTAAAACAGTTTGATGACAAAAAAGAAGGAATTTACCCCTTAATCTATACTGTGCATGTAAATGTTGATCACAAACGACCTCTTCTCCCCTTCTCTCCGTCATCTCTTTGTCGTCAAATGGATGACAGAAGCCAACGAGGAAGCATCCTTTCGAACGATAACCAAGGCAATAATGAACCTCCACATATAGACGTTTCGTCCACGAATAATAATGAAGATACTCACCATGATTTAAATGATAATATCAACATTGAGCCAAGACACGATAGGAGTAATGGGATTGATTGCGAATCACCTAATGAAACCACCAGCTTATTAAGCGGAGAACCTTCGAAGAAATATGGTAATATCTCTGAGAACGGGGAGTTTGGGTAAGTTTCAAAGCGAAATGCTCAATAGCTATAATGTTTTAATGGTTTTTGGGAGTATATTTTGTGTGCACGAAATGTACGTGATCCATAACTGATTTTTCGTATTGAACTGTAACAGATATAGTTCACAATTCAATCGTCGACCCTTCAATATAAGAAGACACACCTGGAATCCCATGCGATTTCCGGCGGGTGTCTTCTCCAGACCAATTCGTAGGTTCAAACAGAGAAGCGGCGTTTATGACGAAGATAAGAATGCGTTAATTCGCGAAGGTGGTGGCATCCGAGTTTGGTATGACGACTACACCACCATCGGTAAAGCAAATTCATTATTCATTACCAATGAATTTTTAAACTTCAAATCACCTCGTTAATTTAACGCACCTGTGCCAATTTCTTATCATTAGATTGGATTCATGACTATGTCAAAGAGCGTGTCCGCGTTCGTAGACTCTATTCAATTGGGGGGATTCGCGGGTACCTGAAAACTTCGTTCGATGGTTTGCAAGGATGGGTTTTGGTGTTTCTCATTGGTATGTGGGTCTTTTATCGATTCCATGGTTAAGCATATCGTGTTACGGCACGACGCTAATAAATGTTTTTATTAATCGAAAACACGCTCAGGAATCGTAACCGCGTGTTTTGCTGGTGCGGTCGACGTCGCAGCGGAATGGGGCTCCGATCTAAAGGATGGCTATTGTAACACCGATTTCTACAGTAAAAAAAGTTTTTGTTGCAAAAGTATGTGAAAATTTTCATTTTTTCTTTCATATTATGATTCGGTAGTTTACGTGCGGATGAAAAACTTTATTAGACTCGGCAGATTTGGAAGAAAGTTGTGCCAACTGGACCACATGGTCGCAAGCGCTTCATTTCGAAAGCGAAGAAGAATCATGGTGGTTTGATTACTTTGCTTATGTATTTGTTGCGGTACGAAAAATGTTCTATTTCGAAATCTTTATATACATGGTTTGGCGATACTATTTGAAACTTTGTCGAATTATCTTTAGTTTTGTTTCGCTGTGGGTGCCGCAATACTCGTGAAGTATAATTCTCTGTATGCTTCACCTTCCTCGAAAAGTTCGTCGACGATAAGCGAAAATCGTCCCTCCCATAAAAATCTTAGATCGTATGCGGCTGGCAGCGGTATTCCAGAAGTTAAAACTATCCTAAGTGGTTTCGTGATCCGTGGATTTCTTGGCATCAGAACCCTATGGGTCAAAGCATTAACTCTGGTTTGTGATTAGATCTTATTCATTCGTTTGTTCCAGAAAACGAGGACTCACTTATGTTTATTAAAGGCCATGGCCGTTTCAGCAGGACTGACTCTTGGAAAGGAGGGCCCATTCGTACATATTGCGTGCTGTGTGGGGAACGTCTTGACGCGTCTTTTTCAAAAATATAATAAGAATGAAGGCAAACGAAGAGAAATCCTTTCAGCTTCCGCGGCAGCGGGTGTGAGTGTGGCTTTTGCCGCGCCAATTGGTGGTGTACTGTTTTCGCTGGAGGAAGTCAGTTATTATTTTCCGAGTAAAACATTGGTCCGAAGTTTCTTTTGTGCTATCGTTGCTGCAGTCACTTTAAAGGTTTGCTGTTTACCCGAGATTAATTACATATGCATTGAAGGAAAAGAGACTTGTTTATTCGAGTTCAATTAACCCGACCTCTTTCTGATTATTAGTTGATCGACCCTTTTAATACGGGAAAAATTGTTATGTTTCAAGTATCATATGTTAACGATTGGCATGTTTTTGAAATTTTTTCATTCTTGATACTTGGTGTCTTGGGGGTTAGTGCATTTTAGCTTTCCGTTCATCACCTTCTGCTCGCCATTCATTCATTCATATCACTTGCACAACCTTTGAAATCTCTTTAGGGACTCATCGGCGCGCTACTATGCAGATCAATCGTTCTATACAGTAAATATGTTCGTAATAGAACTTGGCTTAGAGATTGGCCGGTGGTCGAGGTTATTTTGGTGGTGACAATTACGGCGACGGTCAACTATTTAAATAAATATACCAAGTTCGTTCGTTCATTTATTTCACTGGTCATATATTTCATCCAAGAAATACAAATTAAATTGAGTAAAAATAATCTGCTTTCCTCCCCGAACTAAATAGAATATCCAACACGGATCTAGTCCATTTTCTATTTAATGAATGCAAGAACGATTCCACCGATCTTGAAGGGCTTTGTGTGTAAGTAGATTATTGAAGGGAAAATCAGGAAGCTATAATCTAAATTGATGATGTTGATTGCTTAGGACAAACCCGGAAGATGTTGGTGCAGTATTTCGTCTTCTGGGCATCACGCTTATCTCAAAATTTTTGACCTGCATCATAACGTTTGGCATAAGGGTCCCGGCTGGGATTTTCATTCCTGCTTTGTTGATTGGTGCATGTTTCGGTCGGATGCTTGGACTTGTCGTTCAATGGTTGACTCTGTAAGTTTTAATCTTTGCCAAGATGGCCACCGTTTTTCCCCCGTAGAAAGCTTCAATACAATAATAGCACTCATTAACCAAATTATTACTGTGCATAAGAACATATCCCGAATTTCCTTTGTTTTCTGCGGTGTGTAATCCTTACAAAACTAACGATTGCATAGTGCCAGGTATTTATGCCATGGTAGGCGCAGCCGCCTCCTTAGCTGGAGTAACACGAATGACGGTTTCCTTAACGGTCATCATGTTCGAACTTACTGGTGCTTTGACATATGTTCTGGTTTGTGTTTTCTTTTTGCTTGTCGGTTTGATCTGGATTGTTTTAGTAAATCTCGCCTACCACATCTCATTCCCTAGCCAATAATGACGGCAATCATGATTTCAAAGTGGGTTGCGGACGGCCTTGTAAAGCATGGAATTTATGATCTTTTGATAGAACTCAATGGGCATCCTTATTTGGATTCAAAGGTAGAATATGTGACAGCTAAAAGTACCATTGAACTTTGCCAGAGAGATTTGGAGGTTATTGATATTAGTGAACCGAATACCATCGGAGAGCTGAAAGCAAAATTGAAAAGATTATGTAGAGTATTTTTTTTTGAGAAATTCTGAATCAGAAGCGGCATGTACTTGGAATTCTCACATCTCACTTATTGAAATGTACATATAATAGCACATTCGGGATATTCAGATGCCGGATTTCCAATAATCGATGGTTCATTGCTGGTCGGATATATTGCGTCCACAGAACTCGAACATGCCTTGAGACATGCAGATTCGTACGCTGAATCCACAAGGTGTCGTTTCAAGGAAACTAAAGAGATCGAAATCGAAATTTCGGTGGATAATGGAAATAATGCATCCAAGGAAATAGATTTTACAGTATACATGGATCAGGTATTATTATTTTCCTACTAAATTGCATGTCTACCCACGCTTAGTGGACTTATATAATCTTGGTAAAAAAAAATTTTCCATTTGTGTTCAGGCCCCATTAACGGTGTCTCAAAATTCATCGCTGGAGGTTGTGTTGGAATTATTCAAGAAGTTAGGATTGAGATATGTCTGCGTGGTAGATTGTGGACAATATGTTGGCGTCATCCATAAGAAAAGATTGTTAGCTCATTTAAGAGAGATGGACGTGATAGAAGGTCATTAACCAACGCTTTCATAAAACCCTAATTTAATAATTACAATTGCATATCTACATATTTATCTTTATTGGCGGTGAACATTGGATTCAATAGAGTAATCGAAAGAAAATCATTAATTTTAATCTCCCTCACTCATTAACTCAATGTATTTATAGCGTAGAATTTAATTAATTATTTTTCTTTGGAGAATTACTATACCGTTTGGAACTTAACTAAATAAACTTACATTCACTCTTTTGATACCCATGAAAAAGAAAGAATTTGAATCGAATACTATCCTACAAGAAAAATGCATTTGGTAACTGATGTTAGCAAACGCATCTTTATGCAATGACCCCGTTGTCAGGGTCGAGGGTGGTAGGCCACAGTGTCAGATTGACCTGACTTGGCAATTTGTGTAGGATGTTTCTTGTCCCGCAATGATCCCTGCCCATCCTTAATCTGTAATTCCTACATTGAAAGATCTTGCATTCACTAAGTCCTCCTTGATTGTTTCACATTGTTCACAGGTTTTGCTCATACAGTGGTGGCAAAAAAAATTGGCAATCAAGTGATACTATTTAAATTGAGCAATATTTATTTAATGACATTCAAACTTTTACTATAACTAGTCTAAAATAAATACTTTGTTTCACCCTTTTTATTATTGATAACTAATTTAATATGCTTTGGCATTGACTACCAATTTTTGGCATAATCTCACATTGATTTTTTCTAACTTCTCCTTTATTAAAGATATAAAAATCTCTTTTGATATGGTCTTTTTTTGATACATCAGTTTGTTGACTCTTTGTTTTACCTTTTTTTTATTGATTACAAGTTCTCAATCAAATTAAGATCTGGAAATAATTATGGCCAATTGAGCACTTGAAGACACTGATCTTTTAACAAAATAGTTGTAAGCCTTGCATTATTATCATGTTAATATATCCATGTGTTTTCAAGCATTAGATTTGTTCGCTTAAACAAATTTTTTACAATACAAATAACTATTTATAGTACCTATAAAAATAAAAAAATCTAACAATTTCTTTGATACAATATTGTTTATATATGTATTTTAAATAGATATTTAACAGTTTTTTAAGTTGGTATCTATTGTTTAGCTTTATAATAAATCTAAATTGTGTTTCAAAATATTTAAAAAGTGGTTTTATTAAAAAAAAATTGGTCTATTTTATTATTTTTTTCATATTTTCAAATTCAAATAAAACAATATTATTTATTAATTTTATAAGAAAAAAAATCTTATATGAAACATATATTTTATATTCAAGTTTTTGAAAGTTATATCTTACTATTTATAGTGAAATATTAAGAACATAATATATATTATTATTAAAACTCTTTCCGCTGATCCTTTTGCCAACCTAAAAAACAGACATTCTCAAAAAACTTTTTGTTTTTATGATAATAAAGTCTATACACTTTCCTTAACAACAC
>CAJVPV010000566.1:0-20736 GCA_910591835.1 Acaulospora morrowiae | reverse complement strand
TAGCAAAGAGAGACATACTGTATGTCATGCTATTAATATTGTATTTTGTTTTGCAAGTGAAAGTATAATAAATAAAATAAAGTGTGATAGCCATTTGCTCTTTTCAAAAAAAAAAATAAATTATAATTATCAAATTATAAAAATAATTAATATAATTTGAATATTTTAAATATATCAATAACTTTTGTATCTAATATTTTTTATAATAAAAAATTTATTGAAATTGAAATATAAATATGTTAAATATATTATATTAATTGGTTTTTTTTTAAAAAAAATTTTTAAAAAATTAAAAGTAAATAAAAAAAAAATAGAAATATCAAAAAAAACTTGAAAAAAAAACAATTGTTACAACTCTTTTTTTGTTTTCTCTTGATTAGAGATTTTATTTCTCCATGCACCAATATTAACATATATTTCTTGATATTTTTGAAATTTCTGCAGTAAAAGTATAAATATTATAAAGGATGTATAAATGTTAAATAACAAAAAAAAATTTTTTTTCTTTAATTTCAAAAAATTATCAACAAGGAAAATTTTTTTAAAAAAGTAATACGTGTAATAGTAATATACGTATATATACGTATTTAATTTTTCAAGTTTTTTATTGAGATGAGATTCTTATTTGAAAAGATTTTTAAAATTACAGAAATATCTTAAATATCCAGAATTCCAAGAATAAAAAATATTTGCTGTATGTTATAGATATTATAGGGGTTCATATTATCCGGATCACTTCTAATTTTCATATATATCAATTGATTTTTAAATATTGTACTATATTACCAATAAATATTATCGAGATAGATGTTTTTCCCGAATCTAATATAATTCATGGTATGGTTGACTTAATAATAAAACAATATCAGATACTACACTCGACTGCTTGTTTTTTAATCCAAAATATTAAAAGTAGTTACAAATAATTGACACAAATATTTCCATTAGTTCGTGAGAAAACAAATTTGTTTCAGATAACATTGTTACATTTTGTTATCGTCACAGTATATACAGTACCTACGTAATATTGACAGTCAGGTGAGATTTTGTGAATTTTCGTGTTACAGTACACATTAAAAGAATGAGATACACAATATGTGCGTGACCACGCGTAACATTGCGCAAATGGCACGTTTTAATTGTTGAGACATAAAAGGTTTGTTTTCTCCGATAATTATTGTTTATATTCTTTGTTCGTAACGTATTAACAGGCGTATGTATGGTTTTGTTGCCGCGATTCACTCATTTCATGAATTAGAAAAACGTGCCACAGTTTCATTATCATATAATTAATAAATTCCCTATGCGCGACGTAGTACTCTACCCACGAGGGTGTACCCATGATCATTGCGAAGAAATTTCTTTGTTCTTAATGACGTAATAACTCCCAATACGATCAAAGAAAAATAATTCATGTCTATTTATGCAGAGAATTTTTTAAAAAAAAACAAAACAAAAAAGAAGATTATGCATAATTATTATTCATGTGAAAAAAATTATGCATATGTGGTAATTCATTGTTTATATAAGAAAGCAGCGGAATAATGCGCATTTTTATGACTTTGAATGGTAGAGAAGAATACGGATGGAAGAGTTAGTTAAATTAAACAATCAAATTTGGAAATAAAGAACAAATGTCTTATGTCATGAAGTGTGTTTATTTATTTATTTCCCTGAGAGAATTTAATGTCCATATGAAAAAACTAAAACTTTATTGTAATTACAAAGAAATCGAATCGCTTTCTTATCAAAACATTACATAAATTTAATCTTATACATACATAAAGATGTAGTTCAGAGTTGTATCTATGAAACTTAAAATTTAGGTGTTAAGAGTAATTTAATATATTAAAAATGTCTTTCAAGACACTTTCATGATGTATTATATGTACATTTATTCTTCTTCTTTCTTTGGTTAGTATTTTAGTCCAATGAAAAACTTCTGAGCACTTCCTTGTCGTAGCGCGTTATTTCTAGGGAAAATTGAGGTTCCTTAGGATGCTCATAGTCGAATGATTCCAGGAAGCTAGGTAGTTGTATGCTAACCGATGTATTATTAGTGATTTTGTCTTCTAAAGTGTTAATTAAGTTAAAATTTTTTTCCGGGCGTTTACATAAACTATTGACGGGTGTCAATTGAATATCAGAGTTGTCGGATATTTGGCCTATTTGATCGCTAGACATTTTGTTGTAAGACAGATTCACAGAACTAGAGAGTGAGCCGGCATTACCCCTAGTTCTTCTAATGGGTGACTTCTTGATGGTTCTTTCTGTTACCACACTTGGTAATTTACGGAGTTTTTGATTCCAAACGTTTTTGACGTTATTTGGAATACGGCCGTTGCCTAATTTTCTCGCGATCTCCGCCCATTTGTAGCCTTTCTGAACTAATTCACATATTTTCTTCAATTCTTCTTCTGTGAAAGGATCCTTGTTAACTAAAAAATAATTCGAGTGATGTTTTAAAAACTTTTACAAAACTCCAATTTATTACACAGTTTTTATTTATTACCTTCAGGAGCTAAGTGTCCCATGTATCTTTAGTAATAAGAATTTTGTTAATTTCTGTGATCTAGTTTAAATATACGGAAATCAAAATTTACCTTTCACGACATTGTTTTGGGTCTCTTGTTCCCACATGGGCTGCCACCTTGCTCCATTTTCGGGCGCCATGCTTTCTAACATAATCGAGTAATCTACTATCTTCCTAATAGTATTGAATGTACAAAAAAGTTAATAGTAAATGACATTTGTTCTATATCATCAGCATCTTTTTTTTCTTTTTCTTTCTCCTTTTTACCTGAACGCTAAATCTTCCATGAATTCTATTTTCAGGTTTTGTTTCTTGTAAAGTAGACATATCTAAATTAGAGATCGTAATGTAGAAATCGTCTGCTACTCAAAGCCAGGAAAAAGACATGCATTATTTATACATTCTTTGACAGGAAGGAAGATGTTACCGTTCCCGTGATGTATTCCCTGTCATTTGAAATTCACGAAATATTATTTGTACATTTAGTAGTCAGCAGACCATGAGTATGTACTACATCTACTTTCATTCCGATCAAAATAAGTAATCGAAATTGTTTATTATCAAGAAAATGCTGCAATTTTGTTTTAATAATCTGTGTAGCGTATAGGCACATGATAAGCTCGCTTCTCAATGGAAGTTTAATGATTTGACAAAAAATACAATGGAAATCTATAAAAGGTAAATTCCATCTAATAAACCAATAGCAAAGTCCTTGGATTTGTGCGGTCTCAGAAGATAAATGAACTATCACGTTGGCTTCTCTCGTGACAACAATCTGATCAGGTGAATAACGCGCGAGTGAACACAGTATTACGCGATGAAATCTAAACCTGAGTCCCCCAAATTTTTTCTCTTTTGTCATATGACATTAATTTTATTTTTTGTTTTTTTTCAAATGGTTCAGGTCGTCATCAATGGAGAATAAATTCTCCAATACCCATAAAATTAAATCTTCCTAATTTCTCTTCCTAATTTGGCTTCCTTGCAACATGATCATTGGTAATTGGAACTTGGTATGTCTCATAATTTTGGGGAATACAATTATCTCGCTCTGACCTTTGTACGACCTGTAATTTATTGGTCGTTCCTTTTTTCTTTGTCATTCCGTCGAAAAATTTACTCCGCAAGTGAGAACAATGTGTCGTCAGTTGAGAGTTGAAAATAAATTAAAATTACTCCAACTTCTTTCATCATCAAGCAATGATCAATGTGTCTGCAAATAGACCATATGTCACCAATTACTAAAGAGTCAGAAATCCATTTAAACAGCAAGCTTTGGTAGCGTGAAGAATTCACAGATGGCGAAATCAAAAAGGTCGCGCCCTCCGAGTGAATCCAAAAAGCCTCGCCCTCCGAGTGGCTTCATATTGTATCGCGTGAAGTGTTCTAAAGAACTACGTGAAACGTACCCATCTGTGCCTCAACGAATCTTATCAAAATGGATTTCCGAGAAGTGGAAACGTGAACCAGACGCAGTGAGATACGAGTATCAAAATCGTTCGACATTAATGTACACGGAAATACGTCAGAACAATCCATACTGGTCCTGCAAGAGAGATGATGAAACTAATCGTTCAATATTATCAACAAATCCACGTCCTCGAGATGTTCTGGAATATTTGCCGTATCCAATGGTTTCAGAAAAGGTCGTCGGGGGATCAAGTGGCGCATCTGAAAATGAAGCTAATTTTAACATGGATGACTACATAAATTACTCTGCGTCTCCTTAATGAACTTTATTCCCTTATGAAAAAAATCCAAGATAAATTTTTTCCTCATAGAAAAAAATTTCTTTATTATGCCTCTATTAATCTACAATTATGTATGATAAACTTCGAAGTAATATGATTAAATAAAACAAACAAATTCATTTACCCGGGAAAATTTATTAATGCTAAAATTATGTATTGTTAGAAAGGTGCATGAAATGTTGTCATTGGTTCGCGAAAAGATGTCTAAGAATGGTCATCCGTTCCACCCAAAATACAATGTTAAGCACAAGATACAAAAAACAGAAGTTGAGAATATTATGTTCAAGAATGTTAATTTTCAACGTAGTCACAAAAGTAAGTATTGTACTAATAATACCAATACAACAAATTTACATTGAAAAATTGTAAATACACATGAAGTTGTAGAAATTTATGTCGCCGATTCTTTTTTATTTCTTAAGAAAAAAAAATTATTAACAAGAATCAATGGTTTCAAGAATAATTTAACATGCGTATTTGTTTATAATCTTTAATCAGCATCGATTTATAGACTATTTGTTTTTTTTTGTTTTTTTATTGTTCTTTACAATGGAAAGGTCAGAAATCAAATATTGATTCGAGGCCTTCAACACAATTAAATATTTGAAAGCAAAGGTCGATCGAGTGTTAAAAAAAAATAAATCAATATTTACGTAAACGCTTTAACGGTACCTACAACATTAAATTTTCCAAGTAGGCGTTTATTTTATTTTTTATTATCAACAATATAAAATGATATTTACTTGCTTTGTTATAAAGGCTACATCTCATGTTTTTTTAATGATAGAAAGGACATAACACATTTTATTTACAAAATTTATTGCTGTTACTTTGTGTATAACTAATCAGAAAGATTCATTACTACTCTTTAAAAAAGTGATATCATTGCGAATTAAAAAGATACGGTAATTCAATTTATTGAAAATATATTACTCGCTATACAGTATTAACAAGTAATTGTGAATTTGGAGTTTATTGTTAAAAATAAAAGATTTCTATTAAAATGCTTTTTAGACAATAATATCCGAGTTGGCTAAGTTATAGATTAATACATCAGAAAATATGTTTATAAAGTACAAATCAAAAATCAAATTGCCAATTTTACAAGCTGTCTTAACAAAGCACAAATACAATATTGAAAATCAATAAACATTCTATTTAACAATATCTTTTGCAAATAAAATTATTTAAACATCTTTTTTATATTTAACATATATTTAACAATACAACAAATTACTTGAAAATAATCTCTTATTAACTAATAAACAAAAAACAGTAATCTCTTCTTTAATTAAAAAACTATACAATTTTTATATAATTATAAACAAAACCCAATATTATTTTAATATCAAGCAATTAACAAGTATTTGTAAATGAACTTTATATTTTATATATTTTACAATAAGTAAATATTTAACTTTTGAAATGAAATTAGCATATACAGTATACTGAATATAAACTATATTATAAATAAAAAACTACTTTAATTAAAAAATTTTTTTACTAATATAATAAAATTTATCAAGATTAAATTAAATTAAGAATATTCTATTTTTTAAAAAAATTTTATTAATATAATGAAATTTATCAAGATTAAATTAAATTAAAAATATTTTATTAAAAACTTTATATTCCTATTCAATTAAATTATCTAAATTACAAAATATAAAAATTAAAAAACAATTAATTTTAATAAAATTTATATAATAAAAATCTAATCAAATCAATAAGTTTTTTTTATATTCAATAATAATTATAATAATTACTTTATTATATATAATAAATAATATCAATATAAAAAAATATATATAGAATTAATTAATAATACAGAAACTATTTTTAAATTATAAATATATTTAATAAAACAATTAAAAAAACAAAGATTTAAAGATTTAAAGATTCTAAATCAATTCAAAATGATATTAAAATAATATTAACTTATAATAAATTTAAAATATGAATCATAACTTATTATATTAAACTTATAATAAATTTGATATTAATTTGATATTAAAATAATACTATTAAAAATCCTATAAAAATCTTTAGATAAATATATCATTATTTTTTAACTTATTTTGCAAACAAATTAACTTGCAAAATTAAACAATATAGACTATATTTATCTTATAAAAAAATTATTAAAAATTATTAAAAAACTTTTAAATAGCAAAAAAAATTTAAAGTTTTTTAAAATCTTATATATTTTTAAAAATCAAAAAAAATTTATATATAATACAAATTCAAATTTTTTATAAATAAATTATAAAACCCCAATAACAATTCAACCAAATATTATCTATATAATATAATTAATAAACTGTTTATTATATCACAATAAGAAGAAAACATTTTTTATTCTATTAACAATTTTTTTTATTTTAACACTTCAAAAAATTGGATTTTACCAATAGTATTATTTTTAACTTCACTAAAAAAAAATCTTTATAAATAATATAAAAATTGTTTCAGTTAATCCAAAATATTTCTTAAGAGATTTTTTCATATAGTAATGGATATTCTATATTAATACCTGTCAAATTATATTATAGAAATAAAAAATAACAAGAAATATCATATGAAGTCTTTAATTATTCAAAAAGAATAACAAAAATTAATTTTGCTTCAATAATACTAAAAATTAACAAACTAATATAAAACAATTCAATTCAAATTAGATATATCAATTCCAAGTCCAACTCAAAATCTAATAATATTCTTTAATAAATTAATCCACCATTTCACGTCTTCAAGAGCTTACTAATTAACAACTCATAATTAGGCAGCAGTATCAAATAATAAAAAAAATCTTAAGTATAAACAAAATCTATATAATTTGTGAAAGCTCTTTGGTTTTAAAAATATTCAGATATACTTATAAACTTTATGATCTTAAAATCATTAACAAATTCAACAAAAATATAAAAAGTTCAAAAGTTAACAAATACAATAATCTTATTATCTTCAGAATTAAGCTACTCTTAGACATGCATTCAATTTTCTTAATCAAGACTTTTCCTTGCATTTGGGTATACAGACTGGGCTATACCCTATCCTAATCAAACTCTAATTCTCTCCTTTCAATAATGGTTAAAACTTTAGCTAAAATATTCCAATTCAGTACAGAGCCTAATTGGTTTGGAAAATAACTAGTTGCAAGTAATAAAAAGGATCACAGCCTTACAGAAGATACAATAGGCCAGTAGAGATGTGATTTAAAATTTGACAACAAATAAGGATGTGTTTTTAAACTATTTAGCATATAAAATTTTATAGATTAATTATGTTCCTTTTGAAGAAACATAATTATTTATTCATTATTTTAATAGGAATATAATTCAAAAAAACACTTGGATTAAGTGGTCTAAATTGCAAAAAACCTTTGTAGGTAGTTTTTTTTTGATCTTATATTTAAAAAAAAAACTTTTTTAATAGTGAGGGACATTTGAATTATGTCCTCGTCTTTAATTTAGGGACCCATCTTTAACTATAACATTAATTGTCTTTATATATACTAAACTATATGGAAATTTCTTTACATATCAATTATTGCTATCAACTTTTTCTATTAAATAGAGGTTGATACAAATATGTCAAAGCTTTGCTTGTTGCCAAGTCATTAATATTTAATTAATTGTTTTATCCTATTGGAAGAGAATTAAAAAAAAATAAAGAAATGTACTGGAGATAATATCTTTTATATGACAAATAAAGCTATATGACATTTGTTTGTTTTATTGAAAATAAATCCCTTTATCATTACTTGCAGCTGGGCTAACTATTTAATTTCTTACCTGCCTAAATAATATTCAAGAATGTTTAAAATAGACTTATAATTGATTTTTATTATCCAAACAGTAACTTATGTAATTTTGTACAAAGTAGACCTTATTGCTAGATGTCTTTTTAGGATAAGTACTATTAGAACAGTTTATTACTAGATTGGAATGTAATTAGAATAGAAATCTGTGAAAAAATACTTGATATTAGAAAAAAAATTATCAAATCTGCTTGTCAAAAATAGGTATCTCATATATCTTGCAAATTCTGATAATTATTATAACACTAATTAAATAATTATTATGTTATAATATCTTTTCTGAAAATCATGATTTCAATGCCTACTGGATTAGTATATAAAATAGTTTCTTATGAGAAATATGTTTTTACAGATTATAGTATCAGATACTATATTAATTCTATTCAATTACTTTTATATGAAGTTGAACTGATATCTTGTAATTTAACTTATAGAGTACTAATTACTGTACTATGAATCCACAGATAATTTAAACTTCTTATATTAAGTTCATTCTTATTTTTTTATAAAAGACAAAAGTTAAAGTATAATTTTATTATTAAAAATTTATTCTGTTTATATTTTTACTTAAAAATTTTTTTTTTTTATATTTATATACAATTGTCAAATTGTTATATAATTTAAAATAAATATTAATTATAATTTTATTATAAGTTTAATACTGTATTATTTATATCTTTTAATAATATTTGTATCTTTAGAAGAGATTGTGAAAGGAAAAAATTTAACTAATAGTATTGATCACATAAAAATTTGTTTTGCTAAGGGTCTAGATTGCTAATCAGTATATTAGAAGCATGCAATTATAAGCAACTCTATTTTAAATACTTAACAATATCACCATTCCATATACTATTTAAAAAAAATAACCATGAGACTGTTTTCTTATTTTATTCAGCTTTCAAATTTTTTGTAACAAAAAACTATGAGCAACTTATCCTTGTCAAAAGATTAGTATAAGTTAATTGTGTCATATTAGTATCTGAATTATCAATATAGATAAGATTGTTAATACTTAATCACATTTTCTTTAATTATATAGTTACACAAGTCCAGACTACAATTCAAAATCCAAGCATCACATCACTCACTACTATTATTACTTATGAAACACATATGTAAGATTTACAATATAATTAGTAGCTAGCTATTTTTTACCTTTTTTTTTTCCCTATTTGGATTCTCAAAAGTTCATATATGTCAACTTTATTTGCAATAGGCTAAGATTAATCTATTTACTTTGTATTTAGAAATTATTAATGTAATGATATAAAAATGAAAATTTAATAAATATTTCATATTTAATGTCTATTTGCAAAAAAATAATAATAATAAATAATAATAATATTTGTATCTTTAAAAACCTTTATTTTATTTTTTTTAACCTGTAGTCAAATAAGTGTATACTGTTTATTAAATCTTTACAGAAAACAAATAATATATAATACATTATATTGCATAAACTATTCTATTGTCTTGAACACTCGTCTTTGACTAATGTCTTTAAACATGACTTTGGAGATGAATAAGGTTGCTCTTTTTGTCATTTACTTGCTTATGGAATTCAATTTCAAAGATCATTGCCTGCAGTTTATCATTACAGTTCATCTTTTTAAAATCCAGACTATTTTTTATATTCCTAATTATTTTTTTCACTCTTTAATCTATTCTCAAATCAAGATCTTGTCTTGAATTTGTGTGAAAAAATCTTCTGTGTCATCTTCTCGTAGCTCTCTTAGGCTTGTTCCCTCCTAATTGGGATCTCTTGATTTCCTCTTCTTTTTTTCTGTCCCATGTATGTCTTTTTCTCTGTATCTATATATTTTGGATTTTCTTTCTGAGTTCTATAATCTGGCATATCTGTCATTCCATAGCTTCTTCTTAACTTGCTTGCAAATATTTCTTGAAAACTTCTTTAGTAACTGCCTCACTTTATTGGTTTTGATTTTGGCTTTGACCATTGCTTGTACTCATTTTGATATATCTTCTTTTGAGAGAAATCCTAAGTACAAGTTTATAATTTCTATACCTGTGAAGAATTTATGTCTATACCATCCTTATAGAAGCTCTTGTATTATAGTTTGCCTGTTTTGTGTTTTTTTTGCCTGGACATTTTCTAGCTATTTATTGAGTAGCTGATCCTGGCTTTTGTTCCATATTTCTTTATGTATTTTTGTGATATTGTTGCAAGAGAGTAGATATTTTAGGGATTCCTTTTCTTGTTAACAGTATAGGCACTTGGTCAGGCTTGTGTATTTTGTAAGAAATCTTTTGATCATATTGTCTAGGGTTAATAGTTTGTTGTGCATTAATTTTATTTGAAAAGCTTTTTTTTTGAACTTGTTTGAATGATGTTGTTAAAGATCCTTCTACTTTATTTGCTTTCTAGAGACTTTTTTAGTCAAAATTTTCTTAATTATCTATTTTTTTGGTTCATCTTTTCTATATTTGATTTTGATTTGCCTATTTCATTGAAATGCTTCTCTTGTATATTTTTTTGACAAATTCTTTTATTCTTATATCAATGGAAATCTTATTCCAGTATAGTGTTGTTAGGGCTTCTTATTGATACCAACTGTTCTAGCAAATCTCAAGTTCCTCTTTTGCTACTTTAGTGAGAAGGTTCACCTTGTTATTAGTCTTGTCCTTGTTATGAGCTTTTACTTTATTCATTTGAATTATGATTTGTTTCTTGTATATTAAGTCTATGTATCTTGTCCACAGTTGCCAGTTCTTTCACTTTTTGTTTTTTTTTCCTATATCTCTAATATAAGGATTTAGGAGTTTTTGCAAAGTGTTAATACAGGTTGTGCAATCTGTTCTGATTTCTATTTGACTTTTTTGAGGTATAACCAAGAGTGTTAGAATGACTGCAATGAGTTTTGCTTGAAGTGCTAATAGCCAGTTGTTTACTTTTGCTTGAAAAGATTTTCTTGGGTTTGGTCCTTAGACTTGTAGCCAGGTGGCTTCTATTTTTAATGATTGGTCTCTTGCTTTACCATATGATCCATCTGTGTAAAAACAATAGGACTGTTGAAAGTTGCTTTCTTTATTGATTCTGTATTCTTCTATCAGGACTTGTATATAGTCTAGAGATTAGATATATTCTTTGATTATTTGTACTCTCCAGTTTTCTATTTCAACTACTATAATGTGATTGTTAATAGTTTCTTTTTTCTTAGAATGTTTCAATTCTTTTTTGGTAAGGTTTTCCAAGATATGTATGCTAATCAGAATTTCCAATTCATCTGCTTTTCAAGAATTGAACATTAATTAATAATATTACATAATAGCGATCTGGTCTTTAATCTTTTGTTGTCTTCATGAACATTTGTTCTGATTGATGAACTTCTTATTTCCTCATTGGTTTGGAATTGAATAGTACCTTTGCTTCTTTGTAGTTTAACTGTGCCTAGTCTGGATCCTGTTTTTAAGTTGTAGAATTCTGCTTAGGATGCTTAATAGTCTGTATCTTCTTTACTTCTATATCAAATAATTTGTTCATTTGGTTCATTTAGACTTGTAATCTTCCAATTTCATCAGTGTCAGGCTTTGTTTGAACTAGTAGAGAAAAATCTTCTGTCTTGCTCTTCCCAATTTCAACTTTGCCATTTGTTATTTAGAACATTGTACTTATTTGCCAGGGTGAATTGGATTTTGCTGAACTATAGTAGTGTTGGTCCTTTATTGATATTTGAGAGGATTTGAATAATTTTCCATGGTAGCACTGTTTTACTGTTACTATTAATTATTTGGTCTATGAAAATTATGTTGTGCTTTCTTAGAGATATGATTGCTTTCTAATATAACTTTGTATTATTAAGCATATTCTTGATGAATAGTGAGCCTCCTTTCCAATCAAAGCAATTTGATTATTAGAAATTAGATATTGTAATTTCTAGATTGTTAGCTATTTTTAGAACTTGGGCTGTGAAGTTCTTTGAACATCCAAATAATTGAGAGATGTCATTGGTCAAGATATTAATTGGTTTTCAGTTCTGAACCTGAGCTTGTTTAAAATGAATTAATATAAATATGCTGGCTGGACTTATGTTGCAAAGTCTATTTATGAAGTTGAAGATCTGACTCTTTGCTTGAATTTCCTTGATACTTTTAATATTGTAAATCTTCTTTTGATGGATAGCTAAATTGGAAATAGTTAAGATCAATCCTATCACTTTCTTTAAAATCTTTCTTAACTATACTATTAGATTGTTGCATGTATTCTAATCTAGAAAGCAGTATTGTATTTGGTAGTCTATATGTGAAATAAGTACTCTATTTAAAATATACTCTATATGCTTGTCTATTACTTTTTTCTTTTGAAGGCTTAATACTATTGTTGTGATTTCATGCTTGATTTGATGAATTGTATCTTTAGTATGTCTCTTATTTCCTATTCATGTTCCTAGAAATCTGGTAAAGCTGTTGCAATTACTTTTAATTACTTCTTATTGGTTTACTCCAATTTTAATTACATTTGGTCTTTTGTTATAATTGTTTATTATAATCAGTACTGATTTGTTGCCATTAATTTGGAAGTCATTAGCTGCATAGAACCACTTATTTATGTTGTGTCATCCATGTATACTATAGTGGCTTGCCAGATGGACAGTTGTATAGATTCATTTTTGCTGTGATTGATTTTCCATTCATGGTTTATAAAATATTTCAATCTTGTATCATTCTGGATTTCACATAATAAGAGGTCATAAAGATATAACATAGTAATAGAGAGATTGTTTTTTCTTAATCTATTTCATTTCCTACTATTACTTTCTTTGTTATTCCTATATTTGTAATTATCTTCAGTGATTTGTCAATAAAGAAATTTAAAATAAGTATTATAAGCTTTTATGAAATTTTGATTCTTTGAAATGCTTTCTGTAACATTTTTAGGCTAATTGTGTCATATGCCTTGGCTGTATCTTGAAATAATATCCACAATTTCTTTTTTTCTTTTTTGGCTTCTTCACAGATATTGTTTAACAAGTGAATAGGTTCTAAAGTGTTTTTTCCAGGTAGTCTTGTAAAGTTAGGACCCTTTAGAATATTGTGTCTTTTACATATAGTGAATAATCAGTTGGTAATGATTTTTGTGAAGCACTTTCGTGAGACATCCAAAAGGACTATAGGTCTAATATTGTTTAAGTTGCCTTGTCATTTTTTTTCCTTTGAAATAAGATAGAGTAGACTTTTCTTCCATATTATTGAAGTCATACTATGGATTAAATATATATTCATGAGTTAACATAGTATTTTTTTATCTTCTGTTTTTAGTTTCTTGAATATTTCATATTTGATCTTATTAGATCCTGCTATTTTATTATTGGAAAGGTCTTTCAATACTTCTTTCAACTCATTTTTGAAAATGGTATTCATTATCTTGTTATACTATTCTTCTTTTATTTCAGCTTTTGGTACATATTATTTTTTCTATTTTTTATCCAGTAGCTCAAAGTTATTGTCTCTCTTTTTGAAGACTTTTTTGTAATATTCTTTGGTTTGATATAGAATTTTCTCTTTGTTTACTAATATGTATTCTCTTCCTAGTTTGTCTTAAATACAAATTCTATCTATAATTATTTTGTTTCAGAAGTTGTTTATCAGGTCTTGTACTACTTTTCTTTAATTCTCTTTGAGATTTCTATATCTTTTTTGAATTGCTTGCTTGATTTCTGTATTGGTTCTAATTATTTTTTCATTGGGACATATCTTTTTTAAGAAACTGGCTGTTTCCTTAAGTTGAAAGCTAGTATGTTTTTTTTTTCTTTTTCTTTTAGGGTTTTAGTTAACTCTTGAGTGGATTTGAAGATTAAAGTTATTTGGACTATATTTTGATTGATTTCATTGCATTCCTTCCATAATTTTTAAACTTGTAATGATTTTTCTTTAAGGTCTTGAAAGTTGAACCAACTGTTGAGAGTTTTGATAATTAGATAGTAGCTACAAAGTGCAATTTGTTCTCTTTGACTCTTCTTATGTTTGCACAGTTTGACTGTTTCCCTTATTGTTCTTTTCACAATATACAGTAAGTGATTGAAGGCTGTGGTTATTAGAGTTTTCTCAAATATTTTCCATGAGTCTTGGATTAATTGTATCCATCCATTACTATTTGTCTGATTATCATTCATTGTGTGAATTAAAAATATTGTGATCAAAATCCATTTGATCCGTATCTGAGCGGTAGTTTTTAGAAGGAATTAGAGATTATATAAAACAGTCTGTCATTCTAGAAATAATCTCTTACAAATATTTCAAGGTATGGCAAAGATTTTCCAATGAATCTTTATAATCAAAATGTGTTTAATAAAATAACTGTGTTTTATTAAGACATGAAACCAAGAAGTCAGATGATTACAAGAGTGAGTTATGAAGAATGACTAAAAATTACATGGGCAGCAGCTACTTATATAGTATTTTCTATCCTAAGTTATCTGGACTGCCAGGGCTGTCTGGGCTGCCTGATCTACGTGTCGCAATGTCATAATTTCATAAATCATAGGCCTTGTAGGTCTTCTGGGCCTTTCAGGCTGTTTGGACTTTCTAGGCTGATCTATGTTACACATGCTATAAATAAATATTTATACTATAATAAAATAATAAATCCTACTGCTAAAAATAAACTAATAATAGTTTAATAAAAATAAGTAAAAATAAAACTAAATTATCTATTCTATCACAATATGATGTTGCTTTGTTAAAGCTTTTAATTAACCTTGTATGTGTATTTTTTCCATTGTGATTCTATTGTTTTGAAGATATTAATTATTTTTTTTCTATGGGGCTTGGACTTTTTCATATTTATTTGATAGTTTTGGAATATGGCATCTTGCATAACTTTAATAGATAGTATAATATAATCACT
This sequence comes from Acaulospora morrowiae, assembly GCA_910591835.1. Taxonomy (NCBI): domain Eukaryota; kingdom Fungi; phylum Glomeromycota; class Glomeromycetes; order Diversisporales; family Acaulosporaceae; genus Acaulospora; species Acaulospora morrowiae. The sequence goes on along the minus strand of CAJVPV010000566.1, from coordinate 5,764 downwards.
GTTGGAAATTGAGCAAAAATCGTTGTTACTGAATTGGAGCATATTGTTTGCTATACCATAAGATCCCCAAATATAGTTGATTCCACTAGAGCTTATTTTGTTTTCCAAGTATATATAGTTTCTACTGGTTCCTATAATTGTTGTAAATCAGAAAGATTTCAATTGTTCATATGGTTAAATAATTCAATTTTCAGATCTTCAGATTTGATGAACTCTTGTATATTGTTTATTGTTTTGCGATATGTTCTTGGATTTAGTGTTGTATTGAAATCATCCATAATTATGATTTTATAACTTTTCTGTGAGTAAACTTGTAATAACTTCAAGATCTTTTTCTGTAGTTTTTAACTTTTTCTTCTATTATTAAGTAAATATATTTGAACAATTCATATCTTGTAGTCTTTGTTCAACAAATTGATTGCTACTAAATGACCTTTGATTATATCTATTGATACTATATATTTTTCCATGTTTTTATAAATTAGCAATAGGACTTCTGCACTTCTAGAATTGTTTGGCTTAGCACTTGAGATATACTTGAAGTCTTTTTGATTTGAGAATGTGAAATATTGATTTTCTTTGGAGAGCTTGATTTTGCAAAGATCTAAAATATTAATTTTTCTTTCTAACAATTCTTTGTTAGGTTGGTTTGATCTGTGTCATGTGTGATCCCTCTGATGTTATGTGTATTTATTGTTATATATGGTGTGTAAGTATTGAAGTTGTTGGTTAAGAAGTTGTTGCTGATATTGTATAAAAACTTATTTGAGTTAATTTTGTTGGGATTTGTATTTTGGTTATTTAGAAATAGTTCTTTTTGCTCATATAAGAAAGTAATAATATCAGTATCTGATTGTTGATTGTGTAATTCTAAAGAAAGTTCTAAATAAGAGATATTCAAAATATTAATTAACAGGAGGTTTAGAATTGGAGATTTTATTGGTAATCTATTTTTTGATAATTTATTTTCTTCAATGTTGATTTCTTATTGGACTGTTATAGTTTTTTAGAAAAAGTAATAGGATTTATTATTATTTTTATATTTCTTATTTTCAAGTCTTGTTAATTTGGCACTGATAGATTCTAGCATTGTTTCATAAATTTGATTCTATGGACATGTTGTGTTCGAGTATTACTGATTCAGTTGCAACTTGTTTGTTTTTTCTTTTTTTGTTTATTTGAACCAGGTTACTTTGAAGTTTTTTTTGTTTGATAGTTAAGAAAAAACTCGCTGCATGGGAGTAGTTATACTAATTGTCTTTTTTTAAGCTGAGCTCTTGGATTTGGGTCTTTAATACTTTGTTGATATGTTTATATATCTTTGTATTGTCTTTGATGTTCCATCAAACTTTGTATCCAAACAGTTTTATATGTGCTAATAGGACCTTATTGAAGTCTTTCTGGTTTTTGAATTCTATAATAGCAAAATTTCTTCTTTTACCTGTTTTATTATTGAATGGAATATATACTGTTTTGACCTTTAAGTACTTTGTAGCACTTATTATTCGTGAGGCTAATGTTATTTTTCCAATGTCATATAATCTGGTAGTAATTTCATTATGTTTCTGAAAGGTGGCTTGGTGGTTCTCTAGAGATATTATTCTAGCCATTAGATTATCAAATGGAATTTTTCAGATCTTTTTTAAGTTTTTTTCTGTAGATTAAAAACAAAATGTAGCACTGTTATAATTGTTGTTTCCATTGATATTTTTCAATAAAGTAATTTCTCCATATTTGCTAAAAATGCTTTATACTTTATTGAGAGATATACAGTATATATTGGAATATCCATAAGAATATATTGTTCCAATATTAGATCAGTGATTGATGAGGTGATTGAGCTTTTTAATAGGGTATCTATATCTTGACCTATATCTCTGCTGATATTTAGAATTATGTCTTATAATTATACATAGTTTAGCAGTTGTTGTTTATATTTGAATATATCAGTTGTTTTATTAAAGAAGAGAGTTATCCACTTGTTCTTTCCTAATGCTAGCACTTGTATTCCTTCATATTTGATTGATACTTCTAATATGTTGATAATTTGTTTTAATTGATCTTTCCTACTAACTTGAGGAAGTGAATTGCATTTGATTTGAAGTTGAACTCTGCCTTGTTTGTTAGTTATGTTGAATGGATTGGGAATACTGCTGCTCTGCTTTTCAACTGGTTTCTTGTATTTGTAGTCTTTTGACTTCTCATTAGGATTGTTATTGTTTTGAGAGGAGATTGAGTCTTGTATTGCGAACAGTTGGAAGTCTTCTTTGTTTTTGAATTTACTTATGCATGCCACACAATATTTTTCATGTTAAAAATAAATTGTGTACCATCCATTTCTATTGAGAAAGTATGGTTGGATAAAGTGATGCTTGCTGAAGGAAAACTTAAGTGTATTTGCAATATACTTGATTTGTTCAGCTTGGTTTTCTTCTGGAGTACTTGCCAATAGCATTTCTGCTTTATAAGCACCTTTTTTACAGACGTAATAGGGGTTTGTTGGCTGATAGTGTCTGTTTTTTGTTTCATAGTCTTTGTAAGTTTTAATGTCTTGTCTTGAGTTGAGAATAGGTAAGTTTATGTTAGAGTTTTCACTTAAAGAGGGCTGTTCTTCCATGATTATTTCAGGAATTTATGTTTTCTTCTTGTTTGTTTTACTTTTTGAAGTATGTTTACTCATAGTTATTTTAGGAATTTATTGTTTGTTCTTTATTTGTGATATAGTATTGTTTTGTTTAATGTAATTTTCTGACATGTTTGTTTTACTCTTTTTAACTTTTTCTTTTTGCTGTTATGAAATTGCTTGGATTGTATAAATGAAATCTATTATTTAAGCAATTTGTTGTGAGTCTTGAATCAAGAATCTATTTAATATATTTATATCTTGCTAGTTGTATTCCCATATTTGTTTAATGTACTCTTTTGCCAATGTCTATTTGACAACTGTATGTAAGTTGATATTCAGGAGTTTTGCTATTACTGTATTGATGATTGTAATATTTATTAGTGCTCCTATTTTTAAGAGTTCTGATGTTATATTGGTTGTTTCATCTTTTATTAGTGTGTATAGCCATCATCTATTACCTTCACTATAATTATCATTTAATATTTGAAGGTATTCTATAATTTGTTTTATGAGTATGGTTGTCGTGTTTGTTGTTATTATGCTTTTCTATGTTGGGTTGCTGTACATTCTTTGATTTATTAGTTTGCATTAGTATAGAGTATACTTTAATTGTTATTCAGGCTGCTGGATTTTTCCGTGTTTGTTTTCCTTTCTAGTAATTGCTTTATCTATTAAGGAAATAATTATTATTGTCCTGAACTGATCTTTCCTAACTCAGAGATTTTTGCTATAAGAAAACATATTTTTTGGACAGGTGTTTTACATGTATATTGTGTTTTTTCATATATTTATTTTGTAACCAATATATTTGACTTATAGGGCAGTGCTACTTTGACATGTGCTTAACTTTTAAGTTTGAACATGTTTGTTTATTTGGAGTTAAGATTGTTTGATCTTAGGATGTGTTTATGTTTGTATTACTACTGATCTTTTGAAGGAGACAAGCTGTTTCTGGTTTTTTGAAATTGGTGAAATTTATTTGTGATACGTAAGATTTGGTGAAGTATCTGATATACTAGTTTTGTTTTGTTTTCTTTCTTTATCCAAGATTTGAAAAAAAAACTTTGGCATTTTTTTGACTTTGTATTGATATTCAAGATTATTTGGTTTACTGGACATAATCTGGCTAGTATAAAGTTCTATTAGTATCTAGGGAGATGCCTAACCTTGTACACAACTGGCTAACAGCTCTGTAAAGTTGATACTTGGTTTTTTTTTTTTAATTTTACTGTGAATTGTTCACCTTGTCTTTTGTTCTTCTTCTTGTAAATTTTTGGCTTGTTTTCTTAAAAATTAAATGAATAAAAAAAAAGTAGTTAGCTTTCAAAGCAGAAGTTACATCAGAAAATTTTTTAGCAAAAATCTTTGAAGATCTTCAGGCGTAGACCTCCGGAGGACCTCTGTCATTATTAAAAGACTCCAAAGCGAAGATTAATATATTAAACTCTGAAGATCTTCGATTTATTTTAATAATAATAAAATATATTTATATTCATGTATTATAATCTATTAATATTCAATTTTTAATATTTATTGGCTTTTAAAATTATTTATTATTACATAATGCTTGTTTACATTTATTTATTTAGTTAAATCTTCGCTTATTGCCAAAATAATTCTTTCTAATTTTCTATTTTCCAGTAATTGTCCTAAATCATTTTTAGTATTTTTGCATTTCTCCAGATTATCACTTATAGTAATAATTTGTCACTCAGTCATTTCTTCATTTTCACTACTTGAAGTTTCTTCTTCGAATCCAAGTTCTTTTTTAATTCTTTCTTAAAATATTATTAGCAATAATTTATAAAATTTCGAAAATTTTTAAAAACTCACTTTATTTTTTTCTACTTTGCTTTTAATTAACATTTCATTTATCAAAATACTTTCATTATTCGGATCAAAAATTGTTCGACATACTGTAATGGCAAATGCTACTTGTTCCTCGAAGGCATCTTCTTTTGGTCAAACTTTTTCGAGAATATGGGTCATCATGCTTTGTGTCTCTCCTCTTGGGCATTTGTGAAGGTTTTCAAAGTATTTGGTAGTCTTTTGAAATTGTTTCCAGGCCTAAATGTCGACGGCAGATACATTCATATTTATTGTATCCAAAAACCCTTTGATAAAAACTAAAAACATGGCATCACAAATTTTTGAAGCCATAGTTCCCCAAAGCGATTGATGTTGTTTTATGAGCTTTTAAAGCAATAAGGTATTTAATAACTATTGAACCCAAAGTTATTAATATTTATAAGAATTACCACTTGATAAATATGTTTTTCATAATATGTTTTCCAGCATTTTCTTGTGAAGCCTTTGTAAAACTCTGAATGTTTTTGCTGAAAAAATTCCAAATCTTTAGGGTCCGGATATATTTTTTCAAAAAATACTTGTTTCGCGATACTCTTAACTGCACACTATTTAAATAAAATATAGGTTTTCAAAGACTTTTGAAAAAAATAAAATGAACCTTACCTCGATAAAATCATGTTTAATAATTAAATGTTGACTTGCGTGAATTTCATTTTCCAGGTAAGTAACCTTATCCTCTATAATTTTTTGCCATTCTAATAACTGATTGATTTTTTTATAAAGACCTTCGTAGGACTCCATAATTCTTTCAATAGCTTTATTAGGAACTAAATATATAAGTTAATAGTATTTATTTTAAATTATAACAAATTTTTAAATATAACTGAAGTTTCTTCGAATGTTCTCCATGCTAGTATGTTAAAAGATGATTCGAATAAATATTTAGGGGATCTCAATTGCTTCTGAGGTGTTTCAGTTTCCATTTTAATAAAAGTTGAGAGTTTTTGTTCAGTAGATGGCCCTTGGGTTCCCTGAGTGCTCTTTGTCTTTTTAGAGGACTTCAAAGTGCTTCCTTGACTTTTTTCTTTTTTCTTTTTGGCAGAACCAGAAATAAGTTTTTGAAACATTTTATGCGTTTCTTGTTTTTTTGTTTGATATTAAAGAAAAAGTAGAAACTTTAGAGACCTTATATAATACGAATTCCAAGAAATTATGTCATATTATAACCGCTAACTTTTCTTCGTCACCTTTCGAAAATTACTTCATAAATTTAAATCATTAAGTCATTATTTATTTTGTTGACATAATTATTGCAACTTATAAATTAAA
>CAJVPV010000565.1:0-20753 GCA_910591835.1 Acaulospora morrowiae | reverse complement strand
ACGCAATAAGTCATGAGAAAATTTGAAATATACTCGCCAACAGGTATAAATAAAGACTTTGTCCCATGAAACACAGATGACAAGACAATAACAAGAGACATGAAACACAGATGACAAAAGAAGATAAAAGTACTAACCTAAAATTATACATCTATACAATAGAAAGAATAGATGAATGATGGAACAGAAAATAATAAACAAATAATGAAAAATCCCAAAGCAGAGAAAAAGGAAAAAATCAGAAAATAATGAAACAACGAGTGATCCTGAACTACGATCAATTATGAATGTTACGAGAAAAAATCAAAAAAGTCACTTAAACATTTAATAGAAGAAGAAAAAACAAAATGAATGATAAGTAAATGTATCTCTTTGAAAAAAAGATTAGGTATAACACTAACAAAGGAATGAAATAATAAGAATGAGAAGGTTTATGACTTTACTTTCAAACAAAACGATATAAAGAGCAAATATAATACGTGATAAATAGTTTATTTAACTTATGATATAATAAATATTTAAGAATGATTCAATAAATAGTTTTGAAAATAAAATGATATCATTATAACAATCAATGATAAAAATCACATGATAAAGAAAGAAAGCGAGACGAAAAAGAAGAAATAAAGTTATTCTTTATAATCGGATTGACCTTTAAGGACATTAATTTCTTGTTTAAAAAAAATGAATTTCTTCATTCAAATGAGCATTTTCTTTGCAAATGAAATCATAAGAATAATATAATTCCCTAATTAATTTGACAGTGGAATAATTCTCAGAAGAACCAGAAAGAGTTTCAAGAATTTCTTTACGAATATTTTGGATAATATCATTCTGACTTTGAATAACATCAGCTTGACTTTGGATAGTGGTATTCTTATTTGAGCAGTTAGAATAGGGACGAAGAGAATCTTCTTGAGAGGTCCTAATAGCCGCTTGGAGACGCTTTGAAGCAGAAGTAAGAAAACTTTGCATTTGAAGAATATCATATTCCACTTCATGAATATCATAGGGAACTGTATGAAAGAAAAACAAAATGTGAGCAATTGCAAAGTAATAAAGAAAAACTCATTCAAAAAGGGACCGTATCTGTCTCAGACAGAACAAAGATACAAAATAGCGAATAACAAGAACAAGACATCCATCTCAAATAGAACAAAGATGATGAGAAATTCAATTTTGAACAATAATATAAGTCTATTCTCATAAAAATAGACTCAAAGAACATTATTGAAAACAAAAATATAAAAACTCTTCTCAATAAGAATTTTGAATAAAAAAATTTTATTACCTCCTAGGGGAAACAAAGGGAGAAGACTTACGAGAAGTTTGAGAATAATAAGGAGTAAAAGCATTAAACATGTTCAAGAAAGAGAATATGATGATCAAATATAAACAGAAAAAATAAATTTATAAAAGATAAGAGAACACATGTGAAATAATAAAATAGAAAAAGGAAGGACGTGTAAACAACACAAGAAAATAAACAAATGATCAACACATGAGGAGACGATCGATCTAAGTATGTTATAAAACTGTACAATATAAGAAGAAACGATGAATAAGTCTAAAATAAGAACAGACAAGAGATAAATAGCTAAATTAGAAAACCTCAACATGTAGTAGAAAATTTTATTAGGAATTAAGAAGCATGATAATTGTTAAAAGAATGCTACATGCACAGTTCCTTAAAACAATAAAAAGATGACATCCATGACTTACAAAAACAACCTTCAATAACAAAGAAACAAAACTCTAATATTTCTTGATAAAATGACTCATGAAACGATAAATCAAGATAATCACAAAATAATAAATTTTTACAAAAAATGATCTCACCTGTCGCTAAAGGAAATTTTCTTGAAAACAAGTTTATGAAGAACTTCAACGGATAAACATACAGTCAAGAAATGTTGAAAGAAAAGGAATAATGGAATAGATGTCGAAGAAGTGATTGCAGGAAGACCATTTATAATACAAGTTAAAAATTGGGAGACTATAAAAATTGGTAAGCTGGCCACTTACTAAGTTTGTTGGGTTATTTATAGCCCAAAGTTACGCTGCCACACATAGCCCTCAGAAATGTGGATGCCATGTACTAACTTGAAGGGAAGTTTTAACTGGGTTCTTTTGGTGAATACGGCTGTAGAAAGTCTACATTGAAAGCTCATCGAGGCCATAATTTGTGAAAGTTATCAGTCAAGTCAAGACTTGATAGACAATAAATGATCAATTGTGAACATTCTTTTGACAATCTTGATAATGATAACACAAACTAACCATAATAAAAATTATTATCAGGACCAAATACTGTTCGAGAACTAAAAGGAACTTTAGTAGACCTACAAGAAAAGACAATAGGAATACTCGTAGCACCAACCAGAGAACGATTTACGAGGGGGGCAACATGGTCTGCTTACCAAACAAAACTTGAGATCATATTAACAGATGTGAAAAATTTGTGTATAGACCTTATAGAACACATAGAAGAGACAAAGACATTTAATTTTTCAAAGAAATACTTTTTAATATCATTTATTTTTAGAATAATTTTATATTCGATAATAAAGTTTTATTAAAATAAAATATAATAAAGATGATAATATATACATGTTTAAAATTGATGTTCTGAGTAAAGATAACTAAGATGATAAAGAATCTCTGAAACAGGAAGAGAACCATCTTCTTCGGTAGGCCATCCTTCATTATTAGAACTCAGATCCAAATAAATACTTCCACAAGTAAGATTTGAAAGAATAAATAAGTGAGAACCCTTACAAATCATGTGATGATTTTTAGAAAGAAATAATATCACTTTCTTGACAGAGGAAGCATAACCAAGCTCAAGAGCGACTTGAGGATAGTATCCTTGATACATCAGGAAAAGATATGAATGACCAGGACACTTGGGGTCAATGAAAGAAAATTGATGATATTCAAAGTCGTTGTGATGAAAAAATTCGAAAAGAAAATTATAAAAATGAGAGATAGATAGTTGATAATTAAAAATATTTAGAACTTCATGAATTAATAGCCATGAAGATATAATAAGAATACTGATGAGTAATTGAATGTGATAACAAGAGATGAGAGAATAAACATATTCATAAAAAGAATAGATATTTTTAGAAACAAAAGAAGTGTCAAGTATCTCAAGATAAGAAATCATTTTAAAGTTACGCAGATAAAGCCCATCCCATACCTTCACTCACAAGGAGATAATTATGTATAGAATGAGCATATGATAAATAATATAAGATAGATACATGATATAAGAAAATAAGAGTAAAATTATAATTATTCAAAAGAATATTCACGATAATGGTTATGTAACTAAAAAGTAAAAACAGAGATATCGATAGCATTCTTAATCTCTAAGGGATCAATAGAATAGGCAGAAATATCCAAAGTCTTGGAAGTGCTACAATAACCAACATCAATAAAACCTGTAGAATGCTTCCAGTGATATTGAGCGAAATAATTGAGAACTTGAGGAACAAAAGAATTGGAACCTAAAAATCCTGCAACCTTGATATGAAAATTAGAACAAACCAGGTAAAGGTAAGAGAAACCGCCAGTACTGGGAGAGGCCAAGTGGTTAACAGAAAAGGCTCCAGATTCTCGAGTAGGCCTAAAAGGATAGTCATAATCTCGGAAGTATGGAAATATAGGATTTGAAGGAAAATGATAAGGGAATTGAATAATTTTCCAAACAAATATCTCTAAGAAATCAAGGAAGGTGCTAAAATGATATAGATAATGACCAATGTTATTAACAGGATCAGGGTAACAGATATAAACAAAAAGTGCAGGAATAGCGAAAATTAAAAAGATAATAAGAGAAGAAACCAACATTATGAATCAATAAGAACTATTAAATCTGACCAAATAAAAGAATCGTATCCGTAAATAGTACAACAATTTGTATAATATTCAATAAGAGAAAGCGAATATTGATGCTCAAGGATTTTGAGAATAAGAAAATGAAGGTCAGATTGAGAAGTGGTATAGAAACAACAAGAATCGTAAAGATTTATGAGAGAATCAAGTTGATTATTAATATTATAAGTAAGGAAATCAAGAGTAATTGAATCCATTAGAGAAAATATGAAATAAAATCCTATATTTATATATGATAAGATAGTACAAGAAAGAAAGAAGAAGGAAAGTAATAAAACCAAAATAAGAAGACAAGATTAAAAGGCATAAAATCTAATTTGATTATAGATAGAAGGAAAACAAGTTTTTAACCAATTACAAAGATCACAATAACAAAAAGAACTTATAAATATACCCTCATGATCAAAAACAAGTAAACAACATGACTCATTACAAAAACTAAAGTTTTGATTACAAATTGGAAGGAAGTTTCCAGGGTGAGGACGAAGGAAATGATCATTTCTTTCAATGTAAAAACCTATAATTAATAATCAAAATGAACCAATGAGAGATAAGATTTATTGGAAATTGAAAAGATAATTACATGAACAGAAGGGTATTAAATAATAAATTAGAGATAACGATGATTAATAATTAATTAATATAAACAAATTGTAAATATTTGGATCATTTAGAACGAGAATTATCTTTAATAAAACTATTATAGAAAAAATTGAAGCTTTCATCAGGAAGATAATCATTTGACTCATTAGATTTATCTATAATGATTACATCATCTTTTTTTGAAACAGGAGGCTTTGAGTCATGAGAAGAAGAACTAGAAGAAGAAGAAGAATTGGAAGTAATACCAAGATGATTACCAATCATGAAAAGTAACGTATTACTATTTTCAACTAAATTTTTAATGACTAAGTGTTGAGCAGCAACTAATGAATTAAGAATATTCAAGTGGACACTCATAGAGGTGACCTGAGTATGTATAAAATCAACACGAGGACTAAGAGAAGAAAATAAACTTTCACAAATAAGAGGATAATTTATTAAGAGATTTGAGTAGAGCAGAATTATCAGTTTGTTTAGAAAGTGAATTAAGACTTTCTTGAGAATTTTTACAAAATTCCTCTACATTTTTATCGATAGAACTAAGTTGAGTAACAATCTTTTCGAACTAATTAAAAGAAACGTGGACGTCGGTCTCAGAAAGGGAATAATCACCAACTCTTTAATGTTTGACAGGAGAATTGGTAGCAGCAGTAGATGAAGTATTAGAGGAAACATTAGAAGAAGAATGATATTGAGAATTTGAAGAATAGCCGGGTTGAGGACGAGAATAATTGTTAGACATGATAATAGTTATGAGAATACGATAAAAAAAAACTGAAACTATAAATACAGGGTATGGAAAAACCTCAAACCAACAAAGTGAGAACTGAAAAGGCAAAATTGATAATTGATGCAAATAAATGCAATACAAATGATAAACAATATATAAATAATATACAAACAATAATAAAACCTTATCAGATGTATCCATGAACCAAAAAATGGAGATCCAAATAAATAATAAACAAAAACAAATAGAAGAAAAACGAAGAAAATATGTAATTGATGCAAAGGATTTTATCAACCAGAAATTACTGGTAGAATTAATGATAAAAATATTCAAACAAAACAGAGAAAAAGAAATAGCAAAAGAGAGAAAATTAACAGAAATAGTATGTGAAATGTGTTCAGAACGTGAAAAAATAAAAGAAAAAGATATAATAAATTATGAATGGGAAGTAAGAAAATTAAAATTTTTTGAAAAAGAAGGAAGTGCAATTATAAGAGCACATCAATATCATAGATATACACATGTTTAAACATTAAAACATTAGAAAACATTCAGAAAATATATAATGAGATAAGAGACCCAAATATTTTATTAGTATGCCGAAGATGGAATGACATCTATAAAAATAAAGAATGTAAACGAACGAAAAATATCATACAAGTAATTTTATTAATCATAGAATTTATAATAAGAGAACCAGCAATAGAAAGATCAAAGAGATTTGTATATGCAGAAAATCTTAATAAGTATACATGGGATAGAAATTATGAACCCGAATACTGGAAACTCTCACGAAATGTGATATTATTAAATAAATATTTTAGAAACCTTTATTATAAACAAATTGTTAAAAATAAGTTTATTGAACAAAAAAGAATAGAGAAAACTGGTGGAGGATATAGACGAAGATGTATATTATGTGAAGGACCTATAAAATTAGAAAATGATACAAGAACCAAACAATAAAAACTAAAAATGAAAAAGAAGGATGTAATGCATCCTATAAGACCATAGAAGAAAACACTTATCGATATAAGAATAGAAAAAGGAAAGATAATTGAATGGCAATGTGATAATACAATTAAATGTCAACAATACTGCTTAGAACACTTTAATCATTGCAATAAAGGAAAGAAAGTAAGGACACGAAGATACTCACAAGAAGGATATTTCAGATGGAGAACAAAATATTTTAAAAAACTAACAGGAAAACCAAAATTTGAAAAAATAAGTGAAGAAACGATAAAATATGAAATAAGAAAATATTATTTCAATAGAGGATGGGTTGAAAGTTTACAATAGAGAAATAATATCACAAAACTAAGAACCTGAAAAAGGAGATTCACAAAGATCCACTATGTCAGGATCATTTAAAGGAAAAAACTGAGGACTTAAAGGATGAGCATATTCATAAGAAAATGGACAAATAGTTATCGAATTGAATAAATGAATATTTTCAAGTTGAAGATTTTAAATTTTATTTTCAAGACCAATAATGTAATCAAGAAGTTGAAAAACCAAATGAGAATTGGATTTTGAATTTTTAAATTGAGAAAATTTAGTTTTGAAAATATTATTTTTAAGAATACACCTACACTCTTCAGTTAAGACATTTGAGAGTTGATTACACGGCATTTTAGAAAAATAGAACATTTTTAGAAATCATAAATAATAAATTAAAAGTTATACAGAGAAAGGGATTTTCTGAGAGAAAAAGGAAACGATTCATCTACGAATCAACTATAAAAGCAAAGAATTTTTAATGACAAAGAATTAAGCAAAAAAAGGAGTGCGAAGAAAAATCAAGAAGAATAAATACTAACCATACTAACAAAATAATTCAGGGTAGCAATATCTTAAAAAAAAAGAAACAATAATGTCGAATTTCAGCTCGAATCCTGAAGAAACCATAACAGAAGAATTAGGATTCGAATTATTAGATTTACAACAAGAACATACACTCATTTCAGAATCAGGAATCACTACACCAATCCCATAGACATCACAGCCCACTACTGAGGAACAAATTCAAGAGCAAAATGGGATTACAGCAAATAAGCAATCAAGAAGAAACTGAGAATATTGGCATGACCCAAGGTATCATGGACAAGGATGGAGAAACTCACCAAGAAGGAACAGGAGAAATCACCAAAAACCTAACAATACTCAAATCCTTGGAGAAATCAGTTCCATTAGTAAAATTACAGAAAACCTTACAAAGGAATATGGAAGAGCAACAGGAAGATACAGGGACACATTTTATCGACAATTCACAGAATATATCAACCTTCAAAAAGATTTGGTCAGGAAACTCAGAACTTAAAGGATGTTATTGGTGTATGTTAGCAAGCCATAAACTTGCAAATTGTAGATTCTACAAAGAATATATAGAGACATATAAAACGATGAATAAAGAAGAATTAAAAACAGCAAAAGAAAAGGAACAAACACAAATAACAAAAAATAAAGAAAGGATGAATAAAAAAGAAAAAAGAAATAAAGGAATATCAAATGAAGAAACACAAAGAAACAGACAAACACAAAGTAGAAAAAGATTTAGGGAAGTACCGTGTAAATGATGTGGAACTGGAATGCTTAACACTAGTGAGCGGTGCAATGAGTGTATTATGAAAAGTGACAAATATAAAGAACAAAGAAAAACAGAAAAAGAAGGACAAATAAAATTAAGAACTAATGAAATTTGGAGAATTACTGGAGAAAACTGTTGTTATGAAACAGAACATCATACACATAGATATTGCAAATGGTGTGGGATGAGCTCAGAATAGAATAATGATCAATGCGAGTGCCCATACATATACCTTGACAACACAAAATATGCTATACAGCAAATAGAAGAATGAATGAAAAAACAAAAATATATAATTGATACTAATGAAATTTCAGAAATTCTAAATGAATTGAAAGAATTGTTTGAAGGATTATTCGAAGATGAACAGCAAGAAATATTACAATACCCGTGTTTTTCTGAAACTGACAAATATCATATCTATGAACGCAAAGAAATACAATACCCAAATTGTAAAATAATCAGAGAATTTGAAAAAAAAGAACCAACAAAAGAACGAGAACAGAGGGAACCAGTATTTGAAGATTATCTACAAAGGAGTAAAATAGATAATGACATGATTAAAAGCCTAAACAAACAATTCAAACAGCTTTTCGCAAATAAAAAAAAACATGTAACATTTCAAACGGAATCAATCTTGGAAACAGAAGAACCACCAGAAGAACAAGTAAGCAATGAACCTAAAAGAATAATTGATAAAAATCATGTGACAACACATGATGAACACGTGACAGAATCATATGACCCAATGGAAACAGAAGGAAAAAGATGGGATGAATATTTAGACAATGAAATGGAAATGAATACAGAAGGATTCCAAGAAGAAGAATTAACTGAAGAAATAATGAAATGGCGAAATAATACTAACTTATTTACTAACTAAAACAATTTCAAACAAAGAAGGAATAGAGAAAATATATTACGAAACAATTTATAATAGTGAAAAAATAGAAGTAACAAAAGAACAAGATAGTCAAATACTATCAGAAATTACCAATTTAAAGAAACCAACTGAATGAATAATTAGAAGAGACAGAAAGAATTCTTCTAACCAAAGAAAATTTATTGTCAAAGAAATAATATATTGTATACTGATAAAAAATATAAATGATTTGGAATATATGTGACCATTATTCAAAAGAACAGAAATTCCTAAAATTAAGAAATTACTAAACGACCCATACAAAGAACAAAATAAAACAGAAGAGGAGTTAATTAAAGAATGATTTATGAATTAACTTACCTTGAAACAATAGAAGGAGTATACAGATTCGAAAAAGAATTATCGGGACAATCCAAAAGAGTCGGACTGTATATCCAACCACATGAAGGGTTAAGACTAATAAACTTTTTAAAAAGGCAATTAATAAACGAAAAAATATACCTACAAGAAAGAAAAAGAATATATAACATTGAAAGTGGAACAGAAGAAGATAAATTCTTACAGTTAGAATTTAAAGGAATATTTGAAAATTTATATTATAGTATAATTATCACTTATAAAATAGGAGATGATTCACACACATATTATACAAATAATTGTGGAACTTCAAGAAAGATTAATAGACGGCAACAAGCAAAAATAGAAAATATTATATGGGATAACAATTATACCTTGATCAAATATTACGTTGAAACAACTATTGACAATACACTCTTAGGACAAGTAACTTTAGAAATTCAACAAATTCTAAATGAAAATAACAAGAAAGCAGAAGAGGGAGGATTTGATTCTGACAAGACTGAAACAGAGACAGAAACAGAAACAGAAGAATAATAGACAAGAACATTTAATATTCAAAATACCAGAGTTACTAGAAGGAATATTAGAATTTATTGATGATTATGAAATAGAATAGGAAAAAATAACTATAAAGATAAATCGATTGGAGTTATTAAAAAACACAAGACTCATAAATAAATTTTGGAGTAAAATAGCACAACCACAAATAACCAAAGAAAAATTTACAGCATATGGATTTAATAACATGTCATTTTGTATAATGTGCAATAATATAGAACATTATTTTGGAAGCAAATTCCCATTAATGCATATACAAGCATATTCTTACTTTTCAATTGGAAGAAAAACAATAATATATTATGATGACAAACACAGATGTATAAAGTGGGAATGCACAAATGGATGTCGAGATCATTATATGGCAAACCCAGGACATTGTACTCAAGGGATTATAGCAGAAAAAAGAGATGCAACTTTTAAAGATTTTGAAAGATTTAAACAAAGAAATATTGAACATATAAACAAAAAATATAAAAGGGAAGCAATAATCCTATTAAGGCAAATATTAGCAACAAAAACTTGTAGACAGACTATTTTAGAACTAAAAGAAAATGGTAGTTACTACAAGAAGCAACACAAGAAAATATCAGGTTACTAAATTAATAACTTATAATTCTAAAATAGTAAAAAATAAACAGAAAAAGAAAATAGTCAAGAAAACTAACAGAGACATAGGAAAAGAATTAGAAGAGGATGTATTCGAAAAAATACAAAATATGCAAATTAGTGTACAAAGAACTAGTAACGGATATTTTAGAAAAAGAACTTCAGAATATAAAATGACAGAAGATGGAGAAATAGATATTAAAATACTATTAGGATATACTACTATTTACAAACAATGTAAGAATTGGGAAAATCCAATAAACACAAAAGAAGTAAGAGCTTTTGCAGGAACAATATTGAAGTATCAGATAAAAAATGCTATAGGAATATTAGTAGCAAAAAATAGTTATACAAATTATGCTATCAATGAAGCAAAATTTATAAAAGATCCACCTATGTATTTAATAACTACAGAAGAAGTTGAATCAACAATCCAAAAAATACAAAAAGATTTCAAACCAACCAATAACTTAACAGTAGAAGTTGAAAATAAAAATAACAAGGTAATAATAGAAATAGAATTGAAAAAATGAGTAAACAAGTTACATTAATCCTGGAAGGAAGTATGGGAGCAGGAAAGACTACAATGGCAAAAGGATTAATGCAACATATAGAGAATCAAGGAGAAAAATATCAATATCTTAGAGAAGAGATAGATAAAGAAACTCTAAAGAATTATTACAGAGATTTTAAAGGATACTGTGAGACATTCCAAGAAAAAATCATTAACCAAAGAAAACAACAATTACTAACTACTGATAAAACAGCAAAATATATAATCATGGATAGGAGCATATTATCCACAAGAATATTTATAACAATCCAAAGGTAATTAGGTTTAATTACAAAAGAATAAGAGAAAGAAATCCTAAAAAAAACAGATAATATTGAATTAGAAAATATTATAGTATTATATTTACACTCAGATGGAGAAACAGAAAAGAAAAGGATACTTCAACGAAATGATGACATTCATATACCAGAAGATTATTTTAAAGTAGTACAACAATATTATGAAGAAATGGTAAAAAGAACCTACAGATTATATTCAAAAGAAGAAAACTTACCAGATATAAATTCTATGGAATATCAACAAAAAATAGAACAAATATACTTAAAATTAAAAAACCTATCAAGACAAGTTAATCAAAACTTTGCAGTAGGAATACTATACAAAGAAGGAAAAGTTTATTTATCACAAAGATTAAACAAAGGGAAGGAATACTATGGACAATACCAAGCACCTGGAGGCATGGTAAAACCCCATAAAACACTAGAAGAAGCTTGTAGACGAGAAGTGCTAGAAGAAACAGGAATACAACTTAGAGAGGAACAATTAAAATATATTGCCACACATAAACAAGTAGATGGCAAAAAAGGAAAGATATGCAATATCTATACAATTAAATTAGAAAAAGAACAAGAACCAACAAGGATGGAGTCACACAACAATACTGAATAGGGAGAGTATATACTGCAACAGATGTATGCAAAAGAACTAATACCATCATTAAAAAGATATCAAGCAAAAATAGTAAATGAAATCAATGAAAACTATAAATACCTGGGATCACTTGACCAGAAAAAAGATAAAAACAAGATAAAATGAGTGACAAACCTAATAAAGAAAGGAAATTAGTATTAACTAAACCAGAAGGAAGTTCAAAAAATATGTTGAAACAAACAAAGATAAATCAAGAAGAAATAATGATTCAACTACAACAAAAAATAAAAAACTTAGAAGAAGACATAAAGACAAAAGATTCACTTCATAACAAAGAACTAAGTGAATTACAAAAAATAATAGCAACAAAGAAAGAAAAATATACACAAGAATTAAATGCAAAAGAAACATATATAAGGGAATTACAAAAAAAGGAAGGAGAATTAAATGAATTAATACAAAAATATTTAGAGTTTATTGGAAATCAACAAGAAAAAATATATAATTATTTAGAATGGGATATACCAGAAAATAATAATGAAACTGCAAAAAACTTAGTAGTAGGAATACAAAAATTGATGGAAAAATGTTCAAAAACACGAGAAAAATATGAAAATCTATATAAAGACTATATAACAAAACAAGGAATGAAAGAAAATCTTAGAAATCAGATACAAGAATATGAGACATCATTAACAAAATTAAATCAAGAAATAATCGAAGAACTAGAAGAAAACAAAAAAATAAAGAAAGACTATCTTAAAGAAGTAGAAGAAAAATAAATGAAAGAAGAAATATATTTTGAAACTGAAAAACTACAAAATCTAAAAAGACACTTACAAAAATTACAAAAAGAAGAAGAATTTTGAAAAGAGCAAGCAAAACAAAAAGATGAATATTTATTAACACCTGAAGAATATGAAAATAATATTAATTATGAAGAAGAAAACATACAAAAATTACAAACAATTACAAAATCTATATAAGAAAAACTAGAATATTGGAGAGGAATAGTGTTACAAAAAATACATTATGGAGAAGGGCTAGGATATACTTATCATACAGACAAACAGATAATATATGATAATAATGGAACAGATAACGAAGATATTGAAGAACCCTTAAAAAATAAAGAAAGTTTAGAAATATTCTCAGAAAGGGAGAAGAATCTAAGATACTTTCAGAAGAAGATAATAATATGGGATTTGGTATTTTAGAAGATGATGAAATAACAGTAGAAGAACCAAAAATAACTATAAATACCCTACCACCCATATCACCAAAACCAAAAACAAACACAAAGCCAAAAAATAAAAAAATAGATTTAGTAACCACAGTACAAAGAATAAATAAAAAAGAAAGAGAAAGAATACAAGAATGGAATAATAAACCAGGACAAGATTTATTAATATATTATGATAAAATTCCAACATTTGAAGGAAATGCAAGCCATATAAATAGATATATAAAAGAACTAAAGTCATTAGTAATACTTTTGGGATTACCAACTGGAGCAGAAAATAATGAACAAGCATACAATAATCCAACAGGAAATAAATTAAAACATAACACACAATACAGAACAGAAAAAGGATTTACAAGACTAGGAGAAGGAAATAGATGGAGAGATGGTTTAGGATTAATAGAAACACAAATAGATGGACAAGATATAAAACACATAGCAGGAGCAGATCCAATCAGTCCACCAGGACATTGTGAAAGTGCACGACAAGTAGTAAATGCAATAGCAATAAGACTTGGAGGAACAGCAGAAACCAAATGGAAAAATTTGAAAGAATGGGAAAGACCAAGAACACTAGAACTATACAGATTTTATTATTAAAATAAGGATGGGAATGAAGTACGAATACCAAGAGCAATAGGATTTTATGAATTCATAAGAAGAAATTGGATACCACCTACATACAATACTGAAGCATATAATAGATTAATGGATATGGAATATGACCATAGAATACATGAGAATTTATCAAATTTTAATATTTTATTTGATCAAGGGATAAGAGATGCACAATTAGGAACAACATATGAAGTAATGTTAAAAAGAAAATATGTTGAAGCACTAGAAAATTATCCAGACTTAGTATCAGCAATTAATAATTATATTGCACAATATATAACAAGTAACCCAGGACATAATGTAAATTTACAAAACTTAATGACATATGCAACACAAAGAATGATGGGAAATGATATGAAAAAATTGTATTATACACAAAATACTTATGAAAGAAATTATACTAGACAAAGAGAAAAAGGAAGAAGAAATATAAATACAAGGAATACCAGAAGAGGAAAATTTGGGATAAGAAATATTCAAATACCAGAAGATGAAAAACAAATAAATGAAGTAGGAATAGGAGAAAAACATTACACAGGACAAGAAAAATTTGGATATGGACCATCAGAAAGTATATTTAAAATGGAATTATATAAACAAAAGAAAGAACAAAATAAATGTTTTAAATGTGGAGAACAAGGACATTATGCAAATGAATGTACAGGAAAAAGAATGGAATCAATAACTAAAGATAAAACATGTGACTTATATGGAGAATTAGGACATATTAAAAAACAATGCCCAAAAAATATAATAAATGAATCAAAATCAATGGCAAGAGATAGAAGAAAAGAGCAGGAAGTATTAAATAGTACAACTAAATGCTTTAATTGTCAAGGATTAGGACATATGGCAGGAGATTGTCCAATACCAGATAAAAGAAACATGCTTTCAGCAGTAAAAATACAATTAATGAGAAAGGTTTGCCATTCATGTAATGAAAATGGACATTATTCTTATGACCATAAAAAAGTAAATGTATTTACTAAAAGAAATAATAAAGGAAGCAGATTAATAATAAAAAATGACAATAAAGATAATTATGATAACAAGCAATATAACAATTATAATAAAAGAAATTTTATTAAACAATATACTGAAAAAAGAAGAGTAGTTTTCAGAAAAAGAAATAGTTATTATGGAAACTGACAACACTCGGAATATTTTGATGATTTAAATAAAGAACAAAAGTTATTGAGAATAACTAATAATATGAGAGAGATACATAAACCTCAGATAAATTTTATACAAACAGCTTTAATGACAACATTAACATCTATATTAGGGAATAAATTAAAGGATTTGATAATTACTGCTTTAAAGAATAAAACCAGAAAATTTCTTAAAAGCCATTTTAGGAAATGATGTACAGAAATAATCTGTGAATTTATAATATCACAATTAAAAGGGAAGTTCACTGAATATCTAACAGATTTTATAATGACATATGTAGAAGCCAATATAGATAACACATTGACTAATAGTACGACCCAACAGATAGCTGAGAAAATTACTAATAACATAGTTAAAGGTTTAGGAACATATTTATTTCATTAACAACTCAATGTAATAACAATCTCTAATAGGACTTTATACTGATACAAAAATCTCTTTTTTGTTGACTGTATAACTCATCTATTTTAATCCAATTTCTTCGAAAAGACCATAGTAATGAAAAAATATATAAAAGGAACTAAAAAAACCTTGTAGTTAGAAACTTAATCAACAATCATGGCCACCCAAAATAACTTTGAAAAAATATTAGAAAATGGAATTTACATCCATAAACAAGTAAAAAGTTTAAGAGAATGGTACAAGGATGAAATACAAGAATTTGATAACACCTTTGAACAGTTACAAGGACTTTGTAAAAATATACTAAAGCTTATTTCACAATGGAATCAATCTGATAAGACCACAAAATATTTTATTAGTGCAAGAATAAGCATTAATGGAATGCACATAACTGCATTAGGAGAAATGGTACAGATAGGAATAAAATCAGATGCAATCAAAAACCAACTGAAAGAAAATAAAGGAAAAATAGAGGAAATACATTAATTTCTAAGTGATAAATTAAGACAAACAGTTGAACTTTATAAACAACAACGAGTTAATCACTTAGCAGAAAGTATAAAAGGAGAAGTTTTCAAGAAATAAAAAAATATATAACAATAACAACAATGACAACTCAAGATAACACTTTAGTACAACCTTTAGAAGAATCAACTTTAAACTTATTACAACACATCAGGTTTATACAAGAAAATTATAATGATAGAGCAATTAGAGAAATGTTAAGTAAAGCTCAAGTAACTTGTGCTGATACATTATAACAAATTGAAGAATGGAAACAGGGAAGCACTATCAAAAGAATCTTTTTAAGGATCCCCTTAACTATTAAAGTATTCAAAATAGGAAGTTTATCTTACAAAATGACAAATATTAATCAAATGCAAATAATAAAAAAAGACAAAAAAAAAATCATAAAAAATGTAAGAAAAAGATAGACCATGGATAGTGACCAACAAATGATAGAATTCTTAGGAACAAACATATGAACAATAATAAATATATTTGCACAACAAACAGAATATAAATTGGAAAAGAAGACTAAACAGCAAATCTAGAAATTACAAAATATTTATGATCATTTGTTATTATCAGCCAAAAGATGGGAAGAAATGAATATTGCTGAAAAATTCTTGACAAAAATTAACATAAAAATCAAGATTGCACAAATTACTCAAATTGGTAAAAAGCTAAAAAAATTAATTGAACAAGATATTTTTAAAAAACAACTAGAAGAAAATGAAACAGAAGAAATATATCAAGGAATGGAAGAATGAACTATGACAATTGAAGAAATACCACTATAAATATCACCAGAAAAATACAATCAGAACCAAAAAAAAATAATAATGAATCGAGTAATCAAAAACAAAGACCTTGTCAAAACCATTCAAGATAAAGAACAAGAAATAGAAAGTTGAAATCAGAACTTAAGCAAAAAAATGATCAAAAACAAAAAAGAGAAAAGGAAATACTTGAAGAACTTGAAAAAATAGAAAAAAGCTTTCTGGTATATAAAGAAAAGGAAAAACAATTGAAGAATGAATTAGAACAAGAGAAAAGAAATACTAAGGAATGGCTCATAGAAAAAGAAAAGCTAACAGAAAAGAATGAATCACTCCAACAAACCTTGACAAAATTAGAAGAAAAATCACAAAAGGAAATAAAAGAATTGGAAAGAATATTCTGGACAATAGAAAAACAAAATGAAAAACTAAAAGAAGAATTATCAAAAGAAGAAAAACTAAATACTTTAATAGAAGGATTTAGGATACAAGAAGAAGAAGAAAACATAGAAATAGATTATAATCTAACTAACAATATTTATCAAATAAAAATAGACGAAGACATAGAAAAAATTAAATTAACAAAAGAAGGAAAAAGAATTTTATCAGAAAAAGAAGAGGATATAGAAATATACATATGACCAGGACTATATGATCAATTACAAAAAGACAAAGATGAAGTAAAAAAGGAATTAATCCTATTACTAAACTACAAAGAGGGAGGAATTTCAAAAGATATTCTTATCTGAAAACTTGCAAAAGAAATAAAACGATTAAGGGAAGAAAAACAACAACTAAAGTTAAAAGTTAAGAAATATAAATTGATGAGAGATGGATTGATATTATTAAGAGAACCACAATCAAAAAAGTGGAAGACCCAAAAAGGACTAAACCCTGCAGAACATACATGGATCTTTAGATTTGAAGAACAATATATGAAAAATATGGACATGTTCTTAGGAATAGTATGTCCAGAATGCTATGATCAAAAGGAACAAATATATCAATATTTAGAGTTAAAAGCATACTTTGCAAAATTTCAAAAAAACACATATAAAGGATATATGGAGGCATCTGAAAATGGAGAAGGATTTTTAAAAGAAAGAAATAAATTTACAGTCTAAAAATGAATACTTCAAGAGAACATGCAAGGATATTACCTATTATTGAAAAAAACTAAAGAACAACTAGAAAAAGAAATAATAGAATTAAAAGATCAAAATGAGAAGTTAATAAAAGAAAATAGTAAACTACAAAGAAGACTCCTAAAACATGAAGAAAAAGAAAATTTAGGGATAAAATATGAGAATGAAGAATATCAACTTCAAGGACAACATATTAAATTAACAAAAGGAGAAAGAAAAATGTTATCAACACAAATAAATAAAGAAGACAGTATATGGTTAAGTTTATATTCAAAATTAGATAAAGAATATAGAAAAGAAACCAGATGGGAATTAATTTTATTACTAAACTACAAGGAAGAAGGGATTTCAAAGGACGAATTAATCTTAAAAGCCCTTTCATTATACTCAGAAGAAAGAAAAGAAAAAATGCAATTTAGAAATGTGATAAAAGAATTACAAACAGAACTAAGAAATCTCAGATAAAAAGTATTTAAGGAAGCCACGAAAGATTTAAGGCAAAATCACCAGCAAAAATGGGAAAAGGAAATTTCTATTATGAGATAATGTTTAGACAAATATCAAGAGTCAATATGAGAACCTTGGAAAAGATCATAGAACTTCAACAGAATTAATTAAAAAACTTTTTGGAGAAACTAGCCAAGAAGAAGTTAACACAAAAAAAAAAGAATATTACACAGAATACAGAAAAGGAAATGATAAATTATATTTGAAATTAAGAGTAGAAAGTATAAAAGGAGGATACTTTCACCTTACCTCACAGCAATCTTGACAACTAACAATTAACATTTCATAATAATGAATAAATGGACAGAACAATACTTAGAGGAGCTCAAAGAACAATATTATGAGTTAACACTAAGAAGAAATAATAATTTTTATTACAGACAACTTAAAGGACCAAATAATACTAAGGGAGATTAGGGAATTTTAATTCTAAGAGACTATGAGAATAAAAATATGATAAGAGAGCATATTTATTTGAATGAACATCAAGAAGCACAAAAACTTTTAAAGAAATTAGAAAAACAGAAGGTTGTGATGATTTCAGAAACAGAATCATTTTCAGAAACAGCCATCAATACCTTAATAAATATCAAGGATGAAAGACAAGAAGAACTAATAAAATGGATTAACAAAATCACAAAACAAAAAGAAGGATACAAACTAATAGAAAACACCAAAGAAATGGTAGTTTATATAACAAGACAAAAAAAAAGGAAAGAATCTGCTATTGCAGTATCAATAACCAAAGAAAATCAAAAAAATAAATATCCACTTTATGTTAATAAAGCAATCAAAAAAGAGGAATATGATAAACTAACAAAAATACTTGATAAGGAGGCTTTACCAGCATTCCTGAACACTACAGACTATGAAAGATATGAAATATCTATAGAAGAAGACCTAGAAAAAGTCAGAAAAATATTAGTTA
The DNA here is from genome assembly GCA_910591835.1 of Acaulospora morrowiae. NCBI lineage: Eukaryota > Fungi > Glomeromycota > Glomeromycetes > Diversisporales > Acaulosporaceae > Acaulospora > Acaulospora morrowiae. The sequence continues at coordinate 1,777 of CAJVPV010000565.1, read as the reverse complement.
GAATATTTAGAGAACCTAATTTATTACATGGAAGAAAGAAAACACCAGGAGAAAGACAACTTATAAAACTAATAGACTTATATATTCAGATAAATCTCAAAGATGAAGAACAACAAATCAAAATTACACAAGGAGAAAAAGATTTAATAAATAAAATAATCAAAAATGAAAGGAATGAATGAGATTTTTATATTAAGACTAAAGCAGAATATTGCAATACAGACTCAGACCTAACTTTGTTAAAGTTAATAAAAATGATTTTACAAAAAAATGAAGTAAAACAAAGAATGGGAGTAACAGAGAAAGAAGAAGAATTAATATAATATCTAGAAAACATAGAAAGAGAAGTTGAGTCAATATACACTAAGTAGATCACTTACCAAAAATAGAGAATTGATAATCATAAGAAAAATAAATGAACGAAATAATACAAAATATTTTAGAAAAATGACTAAAGAACTTAAAGAACAACAAAGGACTGTAATCCAATACTTTTGGAACATAGGTGTGAGAACAGCTAAAGAAATTCAAAAAAGAACAGAAATTAAGCTATCAACTATATATTACAATTTACAAAAAATAGAAAAAAATGGAAATAATCAACGAAAAAGGGAATCTGGAAGACCGAGAAAAATTGATAAGAAAGGATCAAGAATCATTGGACAAACTTTAAGAAAAAGTCCATATGAAACAACTAAGAGCCTGGCAATCAAATTATAAGAACAAGGAATACAAGTATCCCCAAGTACCATAGGAAGGCACCTCCACAAAATGGAATATGAGAATTCACTTCCTTTAGCAACTCCTATGCTAACAGAAAAGCATAAACAAACTAGGATAGAATAGGCTTAGAGACACCTTGAAGATGATTGGTCACAAACAGTATTTATAGATGAAACCTCATTTCAGATGTTTCAAAACACATTTACAAGATAGTATAAAGGGAAATGACCAATTTGTCTTATATCAAAAGAAAGAAAAAAGATCCACACTTGGGAAGGAATTTTCATAAAGGGAAGGACAAGACTTCATTGTTTTACCAAAAAAATGGATGCAAAATTATATGTCAACATCTTAAAAGAACATTTAAAAAAAATCAAAAAGATCAAAGAAAAGGAAGAAAGATTTCAACAAGACAATAATCCTAAACATACAAGTAAGATAGCTAGAGAATTCATACAAGAAAAAATTACTAATTGCATAGAATAGCCATTGAATAGCCCAGATTTGAATTCAATAGAAAACATGTGGAATATGATTAAAAGAAATGTAGAATTAAGAAGACCAAAGAACTTTAAAAACCTGGAAAAATTTATGGAAGAAGAATGAGAGAAAATCCCAAAAAAGGTTATAAAAAATTTAGTGTTTTTAATGAATAACAGGTGTAAGGAAATTATAGAAAAAAATGGAGAACAAATAAATTATTAAAATAATTTATAATAAAAAGAAAACATTAAAGAATATAATTGAGAAATTTTAAAGTAAGCTTGAATTAATATTAAAATTTTAATTTTAATTTTCTTGATAACTAATAATTAAGTTTTTTAATAATATATGTTTTGTTAAGATTTATTGAATATTAAAGAAATTATTATATAAAATTAATTTCAAGCACATGTATAATGTTGACGTCTCTCTCGGCGAGCCTGTCACTAATGGCAGTAGAAACTTATGTAACGTCAGATAGGTTTTTGGCTTTTTCTACTTGAGGCGTGTGATTTTGTTCAGCCGAGTTCTTTACTAATCACCTTTCCTTCTCTTTCCGTTGTCCGCGCTT
>CAJVPV010000564.1:0-20800 GCA_910591835.1 Acaulospora morrowiae | reverse complement strand
CCATTCATGTCATTACCAAAAAAGGAAATTTTTTACGAATTGAAAAGTTGTGGGAAAGAGTTTTTTTTTTTTTTTTTATAATAAATTTTATTTATTTATAAAAAATATATATATTGTATATAATTATAAAAATATATATATATATATTTATTTATTTATAATATAAGAATGGCTATTAGTAACTTTATTATTTATAAGAGATTGCTATGTGACAATATTACAAATCTGAAAACTAATATACATCTCTCTTTACTAAGAAGAGTCTAATATAAGATGCAACAAAAATGGTTCTGACCATTCAAGTATTATTCCTACAAATCCACCCAAGTGCTAATAAAAGAAATATTAAAACCTAGACTTAATACTTAAACAGGTGCCTAATATAAACTAGGAAGGATTAGGAGTATTCAAATATATAAAGGCATTGTAGCCAAGTATACAGGTTGACCTCCAAGTTATGAATAGAATTTAATATACTTGTTTTTCAAAGTTGGCTTGATGTATAGCAGGCAGAGAATTGGAGGAGAAGAGAGTTAGTTTTCTTACACATGAAGATGCTGCAGCCACTTTTTACAGGTTAGCTTCCAAGTCATATAAAAAGTTTGGCATACCCATTTTTCAAGTGTGATGGAAATGTTCAATGAATAGAGTTGGATTGGAGTTTCTTAAAGACATTGCTACCTAATTATGCATATGGACCTATATTGTCAAGAGGGGATCGAGAAACTTTTGCTGTCAACATCAATTCTGTTTATGGAGTAATTAAAATCCTTGGTCGTCATGTATCATCTTACTAGATATCCCAGATATCAACATATTACTTGTAAAAATCTATATTGACATTGGCTGCCATATAACCGGATACAGTAAGGCACAATTCCTTGAGTGTTCAAATAACAATAGTTGTATAATGGCTTCTTAGATGTATTTAGTTTAACTATCAACAAGTAAACAATGTTGAATATGGTAATAATAACCATGCTGATCTTTTGGAGGAGGTAAACCATCTATTTTTTTTCTAAAAAAATATGGAAGCAAAAAACTTTTTAAGGTCCACACTATAAAGAAGTTACCACTTTTTAATATGGTTCTTGAGAGAAGTGAGTCAATTGACTAGAGAAGTAATGAAATGAAAAGTAGCAGTTTTAAGAGAAAGAGAGGTCTAGAGAGGAAAAACTTCAAAGAAAAGGAAAAAACCTAACTTTAACAAAGAAAGAAGAAAGAGAAAAGGAAAGGGGTATATGTAAAAGAAAAATTTATAGAAAAGAAGAGAGAAAAAAAAGGAAGAGAGAAGAAAAGAGTAATAGGAATAGAAAATAGTATTAAGGAAAAGGAAAAAGTGAAAAAAAAAGAAGACAACTTAAAAATTTTCTAAAAGGAAATTTTCAAGTATAGGGAGAGGAGTAGGAAAGAATTTTTTTTTTATAATTATAAAAATATATTTGATACTTCTATTACTATCTTATATAACTATTTTTTGCCTTAATAATATCATTAATTCTTTTAGACATGATTTCTATATATTTTTTATAATTTTTTCAAATGTTTTATTTCAAATCTCTAATAAATTATTCCAAAGTTTCTTTATTATTAATATTAATTTCTAAATCATTAACATTATTTCAAATGTTTTCTATTGAATTTAAATCTGAAAATTTTAATAGTTAAGAAATAATTTTAATTTTATTATTTTTTAACTATTTTTAAACTAGTTTAGCCTTATATTTAGGATTATTAACATGTTGAAATATAATATTTTTGAAAACTAAATTATAATATTTTAATGAATACATTAATTTTTCTTTTAAAAATTGTTTATAAAGTTTTGCATTAAGATTTTCTTCAATCTTAGATAAATATCTTATATTATAATAAGTAAAATATTCTCATATATTAATACTATCTTTATTAAATTTATTTGTAGAAATTATATATTAATTCTTTAAGATTTTGTAGATTTTCTCCAGTAATATTTACATTCTTTGGCTTCAAACAGTTGAAATTTAGTTTTATCAAACTAGATTACTATATTTAATCTTCTATAGTCTAATTTCTATGCAATTTTGCAAATTCTAATCAGATTTTTTTATGTTTTTTACTTAAAAAAAATTTCTTGCACCATGTATAAGCTTTAAATTTATTTTTCTTAAGAATTCTTCAAATTATATTAACACTAATATTTATTTTTTTCATGTTTTTTCAAGAATCTATATATATTCATGGCTGTTTTGCATTCTCTTTTTAGAATTTTTTGGATAATAATATGTTTCTTATATAGAATAAGTTTAGGTAGACAATCAGGAATAGGTTTGTTTTCTAATGTTTGTTTCAAGATATTTTTTTTTAAGTTTAAATATAGTGGAATAATGAATATTGTTACCAATTTTGACAGCAACCTGACATAAACTATAACCTTCTTCTAATAAGGTAATAGCCTTTGCCCTCTTCTCTATAGATAATTGTCTTGAGATCATTTGGTTTATACAAGAAAGATTTAAGTAAATTTTTACAAAAAAATGCCAAAAGTCATGCAACAATAAATTTTTATAAATTGCATCATAAAAAATTTTTAATCACTATTCTATTGTATACACTGAATAGATTAAACTATACACTATATATGGCTGATTCTTTTTGAAAACAACAAAAATGTTATATACGATTTTTTGATCCCCATTTTTTGAACAATACATATACAATATAAATTCTAGGAGTACAATTATAAAGTCAGAAAAATCCCTGTCCGCCTTCAAAAAGAATTACCCATATACTATTAATTTCGCCGTGATTTGATCTGATCAGATCAAAATTCTAACACTTAAAGATCGACGATCAGGTGTTGTGTTCTTTTTGGGAGACGGTGTATATAGAAAATTAATATATAAATTTTTTTATTCTTCCGATGCCATATCCACATAAAAAGTAAACAATTAAGATATGATCATTTGGCCCTATTTTATGAATATTACTTTTTGCATTGTACATTATACCGTTTTTATTTACTGTAATATGAAAATACAGTGTACACATATATCGACATTAATGGAAGATTATTACATTACTATTTAGCCAACATAAACCATCTAACTAAACTCTGACTATCGGTACACGTAATATTTTGGGTGATGAATGAGTTGTTAATTGAGATGAATTTATAATATTAATAGTAGATCTTGTCCTTTCCTACATAGATAAGAATAATGAGACCAAATTGCGAAGCAACTTACTGAAGATTATAAGTAAGATTCTTACCAATAATGAATATAGGGTAGATACTACAGTGACAATGTTTACAAAATTCGCACTTTCCGTCGGGAATAATACTTTCGATAATAGATTACAACGGTATAGACCGTCATATACTAAATCGATACTAAAAATTTTAATTTCGCTTCCTATTTGTTTTAATTCTATTAGTTTTGCAATTAAACATCAGCAAAGTTATAATAGCATAACTTACCACAAATTAATATACCATACATTTCCAGGCCAGCCACATAACCATAAGTATTAATAATAAAATCTAAGGACCCTTTCATGAATTCTGCTAATTTAATTAAACTCTTATTCACGGTATTAAAGCAATGCGGTGACTTTATCTCATCGAATACGAACTCTCTCTCAGTGTCATCAATCTTTGAGAGGATCCGAAAGTCTGACTTTCTACCATGGTTATGACCATCCAATAAACGTCTCTCTTTGGAACTTTCGGATTCCCCATTAGCCCTTTATTTCAATAATGAAATTAAGCGTATACATCTAGTATAATGTAATGATTGCATGAGACTTACCAAACTAATGAGAAATCAGCTTTATTGAATATTTCTTCCAGTATTTGATGACAGTATCGATGGATGAACGTATCTTCGTCTAATTTTTTATCCTCATTATAACTCACCGAAGATAAATAGGTGAAACTGCGAGGAAAAAATGAGTATTAATAATACCTAACAAATATTTTTATTAAATTTAGTTAGAACTTACAAATTTCTCGAAACTGTCTGCACACAGTCAAAGATCTCTTTGTCTTCGTCTGTTAATAATGTATTTCCTTTTGTCCAATTGTTACGCCACTTCGTAATGAGTAATTGTTTGTCATTCAAAATCTAGAAACACAAATTAATAAATTAATGTGTTTGCTGGTCGCTTATAATAATATCAAGGAAGATATTTACCCTGCTGTATTCAATTATTGCTAAGTCAGCAACTGTCGGCAACTCCTTCGGAATTAATGATCTTGGACGAGCTTCATTCCATGCCTTTTCGGAACATTCAACATATTTTGGTTTGAGTTCATTGCAATACATGATCGATGATAGACATCTAAATATACACAAAATTAAATGTTATATCCAAAATTCTACAACTTCGCAAAGAGAACTACTTACAATATCAAATCAATATCTTTCGCGTATGATAAAGTTGGATTGGCTTCTAATTTTTCAATTGACTTTAACTGAAAATTACGAAAGTCGATAGAAATGTTATGTCCATCCCGTGTTACCCACTATATAAAAAGAGAATAGAATTTAGACTATATTAGTAATAAGTCACAGAAAGATAAATGTCTCTCAACACTTACGTCATTCTCAGAGAAATTATTTATGTTCATATTATTAATTGCATGCTTCCATGATAAGACGACCTTGAACAATATGAAATAAATTAGTTAATGTCAAAATTAGGACTATTATATTAAAAAGATTATGTTAGTGTCTATTAATACTAACTTTATATCTCGTTAAACCTTCATCTTTCCTTGCGTCAAAAGGATTACCATCTTCTTTACGTGTTATCTCTACATCGGACTCGTAATCATTCGTCTTAAAAGTAATAATGCAGATTAGAAATGAGCTAATACACATAAAAAAAAATAAAACGTTACTGGAGAGGCATCTACAACCTCGGTTGATTCTTCATTGTAATCATTTAAAAAATTATTCCCGTTGTAACAAGATGGAGGAGAACGATCGCGAAGGTTGGGAGGTGTACTAATAAGGGAAGCTTCTTCAGCTGATCGTTTTTTGGGATTTTCTGTTCCTGTTATTGCCTGTGAATAGTATATTAGCAAAGTAAACAAATGTTTATTATCAACAGTATTTCATACCAATGTATTGTGAACATTTTCGATAGCCGAACGAACGTTTCTAGTTGTTGTTGCAAAGATTTTTACGGAAACATCTATCAACGAACTAGTAGCTTTAACCTGCAGTCAGTAAAGGAAATAAATTAATATAATGCCAAACTTTGTTGAAGTAACAAGTAAACTATAACCTCTGCGGTCTGTAACCGATCCTGTAGCCGTCTACTTAGTTCAATTTTATTCCAAAAAGCGTTGACACCGCGAAAAGTATCACGATGGCCCTTAACAATAAAGAGTTAATATAATCAGTAAAGTATAGACTCCATTAATCAACGCGAAATCAGTACACTGCGAAAAGCAGGTACAACAGACATTCCGACTGTAAGGTAGACAGCATTCCATTGTCCACCGTAGTTGTAAGGATTCCATTTTCCTATAGCGGACATTCCGACCATAAGGTAGACAACATTCCATTGTCACCGTAGCTATAAGAACTCCCTCTGCTAATCACTTACACAAAGATCCATTTTCCTATAGCGGACATTCCGACCATAAGGTAGACAGCATTCCATTGTCCCCGTAGCTATAAGAACTCCCTCTGCTAATCACTTACACAAAGAAAAAAAAAATCAACTAAAGTACTTGCCTTAAAAATTTTGTTTAGCTGACTAGCAGTTTCCTTCGCTTCCTCTGAGCCATCCTTCATGAGATTATCGAGATCCATTTGCAATTTGTAGGATTCCTTCTGAAAAGAGAAGGTAAAGTCCACTTGCTTCGAACGGTATTCATAAAAACCCAGAAAACGATATTCTTTAGGCTCGGTTTCGTTAAAATAAGCACACCACTTGCTAGACATTATCTCTTGATTAATTAAAAAAACGCGAGTAATTTATATGAGAAATGTCGATCATACACTATTCATATACTTATGTACCACAATCACGAAAAACGTAATTTTCACGTGCGCGTTACAAGTGGACGAAACTTTATTTATTAATACATAGCGAATCAGAATACTAGAGAAGCGAAAGTGTATTATGCTATCAAAGAGGGAGTACTCGGATCCTAGGTCATTTAATGCATACTCTATAAGCTTCGGATTGATTTTCATCACTTTGTTGTCTGTTTCCTAATAGGCTTGATTCCTATTTCGACACTCCAGCCTAGATAGTTCCCGTTGCAACTCTACCAAAATTGTTATGATAGTTTTGAAGAACTGTTCGATCTCATCAAGCCTTGTAGTAGAAGTATTAAGCGTGAGGTAAATTCAGCATTAAATTTGGCAAGTATCAATATAGCTGAGTGTATCAATTACATATGTATTTTGTCAATAGCAAAGTGACAAGCAACAAAAAAAAAATCAATAAAAATATTTTTATTATATAATTACATTCAAATTATATTTCTTGATTTTTGTTCAATTGCATACTTAATTTTAGGGTTCCAAAAAATACCAAATTGGTATTAAAATGGTATTAATCTATAGTTAATTTAATATATGAGTTGTAACTCACTTATATAAATTTATAATAGATTATTAGGAGCTCTACTTAATAAGAATCCTAATGATTCTCTTTGATTCTGTATTCAATTTTTAGGTTTATATTAAATTTAATAGATGGGATATAATTCACCATTATTTTTAATAGTGTTTCAAATCTTATGTAATTCTGTGATTCTGTTTGATTCCAATTTTCAGAATTATACTACTTAATTTATATCTATTTATATAGTATATTATAAATTTACAATATTGTTGGTTTTTAATAATTACAATAATTATAAGACTAAAGTTACATATTAACAATTATATATTTAATAATTACAGTTTTAATATAGCTTATTCTTTTTAAAAATGACAAAAATATTATATATAATTTTTTAATTTTTATTTTTTGAACAATATATATACAATATAAAATTTAAGAGCACAATTATAAAGTCAGAAAATCCTTGTCTAATTTTTAAAAAAATTATCCATATAGATAGTTCTAATAATTATATCTCTAATTTTATAATTTTAATGATTCAAAATTTGTAATATTACAATATATATAGTATAAAAAAGTTTATATATAGTAATTCCTGTATAAGAAATATATATATGAATTAAATAAAACATATATACAATATAAGGTCCTATTAGTTGATTAAATAAAATAAAATAAATTATTATTTTATATAATATTTACAAAAACTCTGTTCAATTTGTTGATATAAAGATTTGTCTTTCTAATAGAAAAACTTTATTATATAAAATAATTAAGCAAGTAAAATATTTACAAAAAATTTATTTATATAGTTGTAAAAAAACCATATTGGAAAATTAAGTTTCTTGTAAAAAGTATAAAAATCATAATCATAATTTATGCACTTGTAATTAAAGATGCAAAAAAAAAGCAAAAATAAGAAAACTTGATAATATTTTTTTTAATTTTTAATATATATCTAAGTATTTAATAAAGTATATCAATACTATTACATATTAATATCTAAATTATTATTTATATTCAGCCTCTATTTGCAATATATTTTAAAAATTGGGATCTTATATATAATTATTTTTGATTTAGGTCCCAATTTATAATTATTTTTATTTTTAAGCCCTTTTATATAAATTTCCCCAAATTTTTTATACAAGTTAACCATAATTCATATCAAAGAAAAACCTGTTTTTCAATAAATAATATACAAAGGAGAGATTTTCATTTAAAGAAAAATACTTTTTCATGCAATTAGTTTTTTTGTCTCTATTTTTTAATAAAAGTAATTATCTAAATTTTTTACATATGAATGTCCCTTATAAAAAATTAGCCAATCTTTAAAGCAAGTTCGTAAAATTAAATATTATACGAATACAAAGAAAAGCAAATTCGTAAAATTTAATATTATATGAATGCCAAGAAAAGCAAATTTCAATATCTCATTAAAGTGAAACCATTTTTCGTGAATTTCTTCTGCCTTATACAAATCTTTAGTGACAATTTCCTTAAAAATTTTTTACCGTTTCCTCCCCTGCTAGTGGGATTCTGTCGTAGACTTATGTATAATAAGTAATAAGCATGTATTTTTTTTTTATTTTCTAAATATAACTGTAATAAGCCTTATTGTTAAATAGAGTATTGCATGAAGAATGTATGAGATAGAATTTGATAAAGGACAAATGATCAAGTCCTAAGTGCCTTGGTTAATCAAGACCGTATTATTTATATGAAAACGATAACAATTCTTTTTTGCACCAAAGATATGTATTTAGGGTTCTTGATGGCTAGAACCATTAAGAGATAGATAATATAGTGGATCAAAGATATTGAGCTATTGGCTTCAATAAAGAAAAAAAAAGTTTTTGATTTAAATTCTAGGTTAACACTACCGAGTGATTTTATTTCGTGTCAAAATTTGAAAGTCCGATTCATAGTAAAATGATATCAAGGTTCGCATAGTGCATAAAAACATCAGTTTTCCTTCTGTACCTTCTCACCTTTTGATCATAGATATTATAAAACGCTGAGCAAGAAACATGTCAAATCTATATCCATCCGATGCGTCTATTTCATCGTCCTATCGTTCATCACCAACCACTTTGGTTAACGATTTTTTCTCAGTGCGTGATTCACCGTCGAGGACAAGTAATTCACGGCGGTCTTCAATTATCACGAGAAATTCGTCACCTACATCGAGTCTTCTTAATCGACATCCTCGAACATCAGCGCCTGGACGTGCTGTTCGTGGGGAATCTCAATTGTTTATTGCCGCCGTAATTGAAGGTCGAGGTAACCAAGAGTCTTGATGAATATTTGCTGTATAGATAGACGCTGTTTTAATATTACTTACAATAGGTGTTGCTAGCGAAGTTGGAATTTGCTTTATCGATATAAGAACAAGCGAATGTATCCTTTCACAGGTATATAGGTGGACGTCATATATTTTACGAAATATATTATATTATTAAAAATAAATTTTTCAAGATTGCCGACTCTCAGACTTATGTAAAGACATTGCACAAAATGAATATTTACAATCCGGCGGAGGTATTTTCATTATGTTTAGATATCTTCATACAATATACTTATAATGACGATCATCTGTCTAAAGATTTTACTTTCTGTAACCGCGGTTGAACCTTCAAAATCGAAACTGTGCAAAATTCTTGAGGATAATATGCCGTTCGCGACCATTGTTCCCATAGGAAGGAAATATTTTAATGATGCGACTGGTGAGTGGATCTATTTGTTCGTCATGAGAGTTCTCATTTTTCTCATGGGGCATCATTTTATTTCAGGGTTAACTTATATACGACAGGTAAGTCCACAATAAAATTAATACACATGTCCGTCACAAGTAGTCTGAAATTAATTTCTTATAAAAATTTAGTACGGCTTGGAAGAAGATTCGGCTTCACTGATACTTGGATTGACTTCGAAGTATGCAAATCAATGAACTGAAAGTGACAATTGTATTGTGATTAAATTCCTCCATATTCCTTGCAGATTTTATTGCTTGGCGGCAACGGCAGCAGTACTAAAGTAATTACCATATTTCTCTTTATTTATTTGAGCACCGAAAAAATTCAAAAACGTCTTGCTTTTTAGATACATTGAAAGCGCTCAAAACATTTTCTTCACCAATCATTCAATCAAATTCAAATATCAAGGATGTGAAGGTTAACATTTATAAATACACGTGACACCCTTCAATATTTTCTTTTAATTTAAAAATCTTTTGCTTCATAATAGGAACCATGATGATAGGTATTTTTTTCTTAGATTATTTACAAATGAAATTTTTCTTGCACCTAACATTCAAATGTTCACTTGAGGTAGATTGTGTGACGGCTCGAAATCTTGAATTGATAAGTAATATAAACGATTCGCATAATAATCAATCTTTATATGGTGAGAGAACGAATTTAAGTGTCATTTTATTTATTTATTTATTATTATTTTTTTAAAAAAATCAACTATTTCACACAGGAGTGCTTAATAAGACGGCCACGCCTATGGGTGGTGAGTTATGTGAATTACATATGAATGGTTTAATAATTATCGTTAATGAATAAGATATTCGTAGCTCGTTTGTTACGCGCAAATATTCTTCAACCTTTGATTGGTTTGTTATTTCAAATATTAATTAATCGAATTTTTAAATGTTTCAGTGAATTGAGTATCTTTTACAATTTACAGACATAGCTACAATCAACACTCGTTTGGATTCTGTGGAAGGTAACATTATTTTACCAAGATTTATTGTCCTTTTTGAAAAATAAACGTAAACATTTGCTTTAATCATTTTAATAGAACTCACGCAGAACGAGGTAAATTTTTTATTAGCATGGCGTCATGATCTTAATTAACCGTTATTGAATCCTTAAGTGTGTTATGGTATATCCAGGATACTTTCTTTTCAATACAGACAGGTAAGAAAAAGGATATTATTATATTTGTACTAGAATTCTTAATAATAAAAAATGATTCCTTTTGTTAGCTATCAAGCCGTTTCAGGACGTTGATCATTTGATTACTTCCGTGCGTAATTCATTTAATGACGCGTTTTGAAATGAGTTAAACCTTTTGTGTGAAAAATTTGCCGTGCCTCTACTTTAGTTAATTCAAGTTCCTAGAAAATCCACGATCAAGCACTCAGAACAAAAGATCAATAATATCATTATATTAAAGCATACATTAAAGCTCATTCAAATCCTAAAAGAGTCGTTAGCTGGATGTCAGAATTCGTTACTGGTCGCCATTCGTAAGGTGACTATCTTTGCATCTTTTGTCTTTATACGCTCATTTTTTCATAATTTATTTATCCATGTAGTTGCTTTCTGATCCGAAATTAACAATATTTGAAGAGCGTATAAATGAAGTCATAAACGAAGATATCACATACCAAAAAAGCTCATTGGGGCTTAGAAACCAGCGGTGTTACGCTGTTAAGGTAAGAAATTATCAGCTACAATTTTTCGGCGTAGTATTCACTAAAATAATTTTAAATTAGGCAGGATTTAATGGCTTATTGGATGTCGGTAAGTTTTTTTGGTTTTCTTTACATTCGAGCTGACTTAAATTCAAACACGTTATACTCTCAGCCCGACAAACATACAAAGAAACTGTCAATGACATATACGAACTAGTCGATAAATACATCGGTGTGTTATTGTTATTTTTTGACTGGTTTTCTTTTTTCGCAAAACCTCTGGTTTACAAAATCTATAATTTTTCACCACGAAGAGCAATATGATATACCGCTAAAGGTGCAGTTCAGTCCGACATCGGGTTTCCATCTTTCCACCTCTACTGAAAACGTGGTCGAACTTCAACTCCCACTAATATTTATCAATGTCAACAAGAAGAAAAAGACGTTGACATTTACGACGTTGGAATTGGTAATTTGAAATTTGAAATTTATTTATTCTCGATATCTCGAATAAATAGGTGTTTGATCCAAGACTTGGTTTTTTTGTGATTTAGATGAAAAAGAATACCAAGATCAATGATTCATTGACCGAAGTTTACTTGATGTCCGACAAGTATGGTACTTCGAACTTATATTTATATGCAAATCGCCATTGAAAATGTGGACAATGTACCGCGCAAATAAAATTTTATTAGGACGATCGAGGATCTTGTTGCAGAAATACGAAGCAGCATCGGCGTGCTCTACAAAGCTTCTGAGTCGATCGCAATGTTGGACATGTTAATTTCATTTGCTCATCAGTGCACTATTTCAAATTACGGTATATTTCGATAGCAACACGTGATATAATTTTTCAAATGGCACTTGCTAATTTTTTTGTTTCATTATTTTAAGTTCGACCAGAATTTACTGACACCCTAGCAATAAAAGCTGGAAGGCACCCAATGCGAGAAAGTATATACACTGACCCATTCGTTCCTAATGATACTTATGCAAGTGCTGCAACAAATTTCCAATTAATCACCGGACCAAATATGAGCGGAAAGAGTACCTATCTTAGACAAATCGCTTTGATGACTGTGATGTCGCATATTGGATTGTTGTAAGTGATCTACGCTTTATATATAATTCCTTTATGGTGAAGGTAACATGTTTCCATTGGACTTTCTAATAATAGTGTACCAGCCGATTACGCCTCTTTTAGGATTACAGATCAGGTACAGAGAAAACAACATTTGCACGATACTTTTTTGAGAAAAATTTCTGTTCAATTTCTAATACTATGTCCAAAGCTCTTCACACGCATCTGTAATGACGATAGTATTGAAACCAATACCAGCACTTTTGTCGTTGAGATGCGCGAGACCGCTTACATATTGCAGAATGTAAAGGATGAAAGCTTGGTGATCATAGATGAACTCGGGAGAGGTGCGTGAAAAAACCGGCTGTTTACTTCTAACATTTTCTGATATCTCCTAATAACAGGAACATCAACGCATGATGGACTGGGAATAACATACGCAGTCTGCGAGGAACTCCTAAAGACGAAGGTGACACGTGATTTATTAAAATCGTTTCACATATACAAAATGTATTAATCACCTTTCTTTTATTTGATGGTGTAAAAAGGCTTTTGTTTTCTTTGCTACACATTTTCATGAACTCACAATAAGCTTGACCGTGTATCCAAACGTAGTAAATCTGCACTTGGAAGTTGAGGTGAAATAATCGGATGTAGAAGGATTGCGTAATGAGGTTCAAATTAATGTGGATTTTTAAACAAACTGTTATTATATTTATAGATAAGTGAAAATGATAACCAATATTCGATGAGATATTCCTATCGAGTGAAGGATGGAAGCAATGATGAAGAACATTACGGTGACCTTTCCTCCTAAACCAACATCAACTTTTATGGATTTGATAAATTGACCGAGTTTTTTTATTTTTAAAAATTACAGGTTTGAAGTTTGGGCAGATCGTGGGTTTACCGCATGATATTATTCAGAAAGCTTTCGAAGTTTCACGTAAAGTATGTTGGCAATAAACAAACACTGAACCAATTACACTTGTCCTTCGTACATGATTGACCATTGCTCTACTCTTTTAGTTGAAAGGTCTTATCGACGCGAACAGGGAAAAATCTGCATCTAACAAAATAGTGCAGCGAAGGAAGGCGCTGATGCAAGTACGTTGTTAAAGGGGCACGATCCATCAAAAAGAAATTCTTTTCGTGATTTCTTAACGACTTATTTCTGTAAATTAGTTGACCCAACACCTATTACAAATCAAGAGATCGTCTAATCTGGATCAAGACGGTTTACGTAGGTATTTAAAAATGATCCAAGAAGAATTCATTGCAAAGATGGAAAAATTAATGTAGTCACCCATTGATGAGTACGATACCGATATACAGTATATACTATGTTTAATTAATAAAACACGTGTTTGCATAGATTTTAATTTTTAATTTATGGCATATTTTTGATTGGCTAGTGCATATATTGTATGTGGCCGCCCTACTAAACCTTTACGTGTGTAAACAAGCTGTATTATGCATCTTATTTTCGTGGATCTAACGTGGGACAAAAATGTTTGGAATTAAAAAATCGATCATTATGCCGTAATGGGCAATGTAAGGTTATACAAAAAATACATTATTTTAAAGTGTAAGATCTGATTATTAATTTTTATTTACGTA
Organism: Acaulospora morrowiae; assembly: GCA_910591835.1. Lineage (NCBI taxonomy): Eukaryota > Fungi > Glomeromycota > Glomeromycetes > Diversisporales > Acaulosporaceae > Acaulospora > Acaulospora morrowiae. The sequence goes on along the minus strand of CAJVPV010000564.1, from coordinate 7,100 downwards.
TATTAATAAGCTATATGTTTGCTTTCTAATTCAATAATCATATCACAATATTTTTTTATCAATTTTATTAAGTTTATTAAAACTGTATTTGATATGTTTTTCCATTTCTTGATCATACATATGTTTGTATTATCATAAAAGGAAATTTGATTGACAATACAATTTCAAATTAAATATAAATTTCAATTATTTACTATATGTTATTTAATAATTTTATCATAATATGATTTTTGAAAAATGGTTGAATTTAATTTCACCACATGTATATTCTTGATCATGAATCATTTCAAATCATCAAGATTTTTCTGCATTTATTTATTATTTTATTTTTAATAATACTTTAAAGATTTTTGATGAAATTTATATTTGAATTATACATGTGGTGGAATTGAATTCTACCATTTTTCAAAAACCGTATTATGGTAGAATTACTAAGTAACATATAGTAAATAATTGGAATTCGTATTTAATTCAGAATCGTATTGTCGATCAAATTTCCTTTTATGGTAATACAACCACATGTATGATTTGAACTATTCAATGGTTAATCAATAACTTCTAAAATATTTTTTTTGAGAAAATTCTGAGCAAAATAATTTGTATACTTAGAATTATTATCTTCTAAAATCTCACTGGTTCTTAAACATATTATTAATCTCAGGTAAATATTTTTTAAATATTTCAATATAGAATTCCATATCCATAATTTGTTTAAAACAAAATAAAATTGGTTTTCCTATTATATAGAAGCCTTCATGCAAGAATTTTTTTCAGTCTTTAGATATTGAATAAATTAGTTTTATGTTCTTGTATCAATATTCTATAGTATTTCTAAATAATCAAAAGCTATTTCATCTAAAAATAATATTCAATTCCAATATTTATTATGATATTTTTGATCCATTTAACATATTTTATTTGTAAGCCTCAATAAATATAAGTGTTACTCTTACAAGACTTTTTTTGTATCCTATATTATTAAGATATCTTTCAATTGTTCTATAAGAAATATTTATATCTTTTTTTAATAGCTTTGTTACTAAAGTTTTTGTTAAAATAATAGGATTCCTACATATATATTGCTCAAGTAGAAGTGCTATTTTCTTGTTAATCTTTTTTAAATGACTGTTGCCTTTCAAATGCTTTGCTGATCTGTTTTTTTTAAACTTTATAATATTATTATATATTGTAAAGAGTGGAATATTAGTTCATATATATAACTCTTTCATATTACATATATTAATATTTTATAAATATAATAGGAATTTGTGTTGTCTTTTTTTACGAGAAGATGATATTTAAGAAAATGTTATACTACAAGGAAATGTATTATAATTACAAAATGATTATCATTTTAAGTTATAATTATATATTTATATATAAAAAAAAATAATACAATTTAAATTATATTTGAATAAGCAGAAAGATTTTTATTGCATCAAAAATTTTTTAATTATTTTTGTTCTATAGTAAAATTTTATATTTTCTTTTCACCTTTTTATAACAAAAACTTAATTTTTTTCCTAACATTTATCAAACTGAAATCTCTATCATAAGAAAAGCCTTCTTAGATATTTATAAATCAAAATCTTTCTACCAGAGAGTTACTCTTTAATATTTTGTTGAATCAAGATCTTCCTTATTACAAGAAAAAACTTTTATAAGCTTTTTTCCAAATCAAAAACTTTCTTATTACAAGAAAAGTCTCTTTTAAATTTTTTGTGAAACTAAAATCTTCTCTACCATAAAAAAACATATTTTTCAATCTTTTATCGAATTAAAATCTCACTGTTATAGAAAACAGATAAATATTATTTATTATGTTATTTCTTTTGTCGAATCTATATTATAAATAATAAGATCTACTGATCTCATATGAAAGATCAGTTATAAATCTTCCTTGTTTAATTGCTTCTTGGACAAATGGTAGAAGACAGTATCATATCGCTTGTTTAACCTTAGAGTTGATAGTGATTTATTTTAAGATTATAATCTATTGCTCCTATTAAAAAATTATATTATGGTGTCTCGATTAAATTATCTAATTCTTTTTAAGTAATATGGGATTTGGTAATTAAGCCTTTATATTGTAAATTTCCTTTTCATCAATTTTCATTATAATTAATGCAATAATATTTATTAATCTTTTTTATATTATTATGTAATTGTATTGTGAGATTATTTTTAAGAAATTTTATTAAAAATATTATTTTTATTATCAAATTTATATATAATAGTTACTATAGAGACTTTCTTATATATAATATAATTAATTATATTTTTCTTTTAATTATCATTAGTTGATTATACTTTTAATTATGAATTAAATAAACTCTATATAATTTTTTAAGTATAAGTTTTAAGCAATTGTGCTAAGTTTATATATATTTTCTAAGTAATATTATCATATAAACAAAACTTTGACTTGTCCTTTAAGAATTTGAACCAGAAGATATATTTTTTAAGTAATTGAAGATTTGTCCTGATTTTTTGATATTAATATATTTACTTATATAATCATTTAGAATTTAAAAATCTTATAATAATATAAATTTTGATATACATCATTAATTACTATGACTTGAAGATTAATAATGTTTACTATTTATCTCAATCAATATTAGAAGTAACAGGTGATAGTGTTACAACTCAAAGATATGAGTGTAAATTCTTTGCATGTTTAATTCATTTAATTCAAAAATCAAAACATTTAATTTATATAATTCTAATTTTACTTTATTATAATTGTGAATAACATCTGAAAGAAACTTGTTAAGAATATTGTTAATAACAATAATATATAAGGGAATAGAGTATATAATAATATTGTAAATTACTTCAATTAAAACTTTTAAAATGTTTTATTTTTATATTAAATTTAAATAAGATTATTAGATAAGTTATTTTATTAATTTGATTGTTAATTTCTTTAAGTATATAATATAGATTCATTACTTTTAAAATAGTATAAGTTTTTTTTTAAAAATTATGATTTTTTTTTAGAAATTTAAAAATACTTGGACTTTAGTATAGATTAGTACTTAGCAATATATAATAAATAAACTTGAAATAATTTAATATAAAATTTTCAAATTTTTTTGATTTTTTAAATAACTTTCTTATGTTTAATTAAACTTAATAAAAAATATCTTGTTATAAATTAAAGATTTTTATAGTAATCAAATTATTAAAATCAAATTATTAATTATTAAAAATTATATTTTTATTTGGTTTTAATATATTTTAAATAATTATATTTTGTTAAAAAAAATTGTAATTTAAAGTTTTAAATATATAAATTATTAAAAATTAATTATTAATTAGTAAAAAATATCAAATTGTATTTATAATTTGAAATTTAAATAAATTTTAATAAAAAGCATCTCAAAATCTTTTTAATTAATTATTTAAACAGAATATCTTTTGCAAATTGTTATTATATGTATTTTTTTTAATAAATAAATGTTATTTTATTTATTTTATTTATATTATTATTATTGTCTTGGAGAGAAAAATGAGAATTATATCAATTTAAACTTGTAATCAATAGATTGTTTCTATAAAATAAAAAAAAAACAGAAACAAATAAAAAAAAATAAAAAAAAAGATTCAAAGAAATATCAAAAAAAAATCAAAAAAAGAAGAAATTTTATAATTTAATATAAAAATGAAAATTTACAATTTAATATATTGAAACTTTCAGTTTCTCACTTAATAAATTTCAAAATTACCAATAAAAATAATTTTCAATCCTCAATAATTTAATTTACTTAACATATATTATGTTTTAAATAATATTAAATAAATTAAATAAACAATTGAATATTATTGTTTCAATTAAATTTTACAATTCTGTTCTAATATTGAAACTAAAAGATAACAATATAAAAATAAAAAGATAAAATGCCAAAAATTAATGATTTCTCTTCTAAAAGAGGAACAGTAGTTGTATTCAAAGATTTATGTACTGAGCCTAAAAAAATACAAGATAAAATTGCTCCTATTTTAGTGAAGGGTGATATGCTAATATCAGTTCAGTATATATAACACAAAGCTTTTTTGACTGTCCTAAACTAATAAGAAAAAATCTCGATTATATTGTTCTCTTTAATGGTAATGGGACATATGATGAACCAGTTCACATTGCCCGACGATATACAAAAATATGATGCGATGTTGTCGATATACTTGATAAAAATTTGCAAGGTAGGGAATTTATTGTTATCGATTTAACTAGAGCAAAAGAAGACCCTCTATATCTTCGCAAGGGATGGGACCAACCTCTTGATCTTTCTAATAAGTAGAGGATGATGAGATAATAATTATTTTTTTCGTTATTTATTAATACAATAATATAACAACAAGCGTGATCTATTATTGCGAAGCAATGACCCTTCGGGTCTACTCATCACTAGAGATTTTTGTGGCTCATAAAACATGTTGATATGAAAAAATCAAAGGAAAAAGATATGTGTTGTTATCTACACATTCTGCATCCACTTTTCTGGCTTCGAGTGATAGAGTCACGAGAAGGCGGGATTGATAAACCGAATAAATACAGTAGATGTGATAGGTATTAGATAAGTTGTGCATTGTTAATTTGTCGCATTTCCTTTCGAATCACCCATAATAATTGGTAATGTTGAGCTAATTCTTCGGCCGTCATACCATCGGGGTGATACATATATTCGAGCCATTTTTGTGCTATAATATTTACAGCTCGGATCTTTTTTCCAACTTCTCTTGCACGTTTAACCTTTTTTATAGCATTCTGTTCCCACAACCCATATCGATGCAATGCATACTCATTATCATAAATATATCCTGAAATAGATTTTTGTTCGATTTTCAGTAAATATTCATCATAACTTATATCACAAAAGCTATTTCCTGTACAATGGATAGCCCAATGCCTCTCCATTCCCATATGGTTATAATTACCTACATTTTTTGGTTCGTTTTCCAGTATATACTAAGTGATTACATGAGAAACAAATAGCAATGCCAATTTCAGGCGCATGACTTTTATAAAATCCATTAACTTCACTCCAATATGTTATTAACTTCCTAGCTTCAATATATTTTTACACTTAACCGAACATCCATCAGCATAAAATTAAGCAAATAACATATAGTGCGAATGCCATTTCAAGTTTAAAAGATGATCAGATTCGAAATATCATAAATCATTTTCCTAAAAAACTTACCATCATAGACGATTCAAACAGTGTATCAAACACTGAGGTAAGTATATCTACTGAATCTCGAGTTTCTGATCCTTCTGGTACTGAATCAACCCAAGGAAATGATCAAGATGAGTCAAAGACTCGAAGCTCTGCTTCATCGAAATCACCAGAAATCCAGGTAAGTGTATCTACCGAAGAGACAAATTTTCAAGTCTTCAACTCATCTGTTTCTTCTGATTCGAAAAAATTACAGGAAACAGAGGTAGGTTCATCAAACAAAACTCGACCTCTTATTTCACCTGATGATCCAGAACGTTATTAGTAAAGTGTTCGAGCAGTTCCCTTATTTATCTTCGAAGTATAACAATATAAATAATGATTTTTTTGATTTTTTTAGTTCAGTATCCTGCCCTATATGCAATAAAGATCATAAAAAAGAAATATAAGATATAATGTAGAGGGTGAATGGGGTAGTGGAGATTATGTTAATACAAAAACCTATCATCTCAAATGCTGGGAGGCTTATCAAAATTCAATCCAAATAATAACGGTGAAAGCATGAGATGCTTGAAGAGCGCCCCATAGGGCCTGAATAACGTATAACCAACATAAATCATTTTCCGCGATCACATGGGATTGTTCCCTTAAGACTCTATGTCACATACATGCGAATTAACATTCACTTACGAATCACAAAATATGGAAACTTGTTACTGAGATAAATAACTAGTAATAAATGAATGTGTTTTAGAATTATTACATAGAATGTGACCCGAGGTCACAATGTCACGTGACCGTATCGCAGTAATACAAAATGAACTAACATAGCATCAATATCATCCTGACTCATTTTTTAAATTGACGATGCTGTAAAAGATTTGACCCATTGGATCATATTCTTGCCAATTTCACTAAATAAATCATAGATTTCTGAGCTCTCTCTTTTCTCTTTCGTAGTAAGGTCTCACTAACCGAGTTGGGGAGTTGTTTCCTAACTTCTTTATTGACTAATTCCTGGGCAGTACGTTTTGGATTGCTTTTTTTGTAATGATTGTATCTATCCTCGAGTGCTTTACCAAAATCATAGTATGACTTAATCACGAGTTGATTTACACGTTCGCTTTGTTCTTCGGCCCTATTGATTGCAAGATATAAACCGTGGAAATTCGGATAACTCCTCAATAAGCTTCTTTACCACATTCGAGGAAATTTCATTCTAGTTTTTGACTCATCCTTCTTCTCGTCACTCTTTTAACTTTTTTAGTAGACTGCGAATTACTGGAAGCTAATGGGTTGGGACGTTTGAGTGTTGATGTAGTAGAATCTGTGGTCTCGTTTGTATTATCTTGATCGGACTATATGTCTTGTCTGTCTGGAATTTTTGACTCAAATAATTTCGCCAGTACTTCTTCATATTGCGTCGTGAGGTCTATTTGAATTATAACGAATAAGGTGGCTTATGTATAAAATTTTTCTGTCGCACAATAATTATCTCGGCAATAATGAAGAATCTAGATACACACTGCATATAGGTATACACTGGTTAAAAAATTACACAAATTGAAGTTAAATTTAAAACGGATGGTAAACAATGCAATATTAATAATTAATCTCTATTTGCTATTTATTTTACTGATTGTTATTTTTAATTATAGTAAGTATCTTATATTATTTTAACTATATTTATACTCATTGCGACGCGTCTGCTAATCTATCGTCGCGTCATGCAAATTAAGCTTTTGGCTGAATAGACTTCTCTGTTCATGATCCGCCGCTATGACAAAGAATATCGAATTGTCATCATTACATCATTGTTAATAATTCAATATTCTTTGTCAAATATAAATAAGTCCGCTTTGCATATTTGAGCAAGATAATGTCAACGATAAAGTATCGAGGAGCACAAGAAATTCG
>CAJVPV010000563.1:0-20813 GCA_910591835.1 Acaulospora morrowiae | reverse complement strand
ATTATTATTTCGTTACAAGCGCCGGTTTCAGATCTATTTTTACCTTCCTTTTCTTCTCGCGATCCTGGGTCGATCGTCGGTCATGTGACCTTAATCGCGTTACTATTGTTTTTATTTTCCCTCTTACAATATGTTTCTGATTTGCTTGATAGATTTGATAAGAAATTCCAGTTTATATAGATTTGGAGTTTTTTAAAAGGTTTTGGTTATAGATAAACTTTTGCAAATCATATAGATCTTTATAATTTTTAAAAATTTCTTAAATCATATAGCACTGTTGTCCAAATTGATATTATTTATTTTAGAAAAATATAGTAAATAATGAATATTTAATATAAAATTTCATTTATTATTGATTTAAACTTGAGCTTGGCTAATTGAAAGTGAACTGATTTTTAAGTACTTAACTGATAATTCTTGAAATTATAAATATATAATTAGTTTTGGCCATTTTTTTTAAACTATCAGGGACCTGTCAAAAGATATTTTAATTGTTTCTAATTTTGATTATTGATGAAATTGAATACTATTAAATAATATTATGATTTACTAGAAGAATATTAATTGTAGTTATACTTGAAGTAGATAAAATAACTTTGGTTTTATTAATGATAATATCATTTTTGAAAGCTTGGATAAAAAAGAAAAAAAAATAACTGATATCAGAAAGTTGAAAAGAAAGTAAAGAATTTGATGAAAAATAAATAGCTCATGAAATTTTTTCCTATAATTGAAAAATGCTGAAAATTTCTTTGATTAAGTTGTATTAACTTGTAATTAAACAGAAATTGTATAGTATACTACTTAATATTTATATTCTAGATTTGAAAGTCTATACTAATTAAAAATCTTTAAAAGATTTATTAAAAATTTAGAAGTTATATTTTATTTGATTAATTAATTTTATAATTTAATAATTTATATTAATCAAAGAATTTTTTTAAAGTATTTATTAAAAAGTATTAATAAGATAATAAGTATTATAATTGTATAAATTAAAAATATAAAATAATAATAAGTTTGGATAAAACTTATTTAATATATTATTATTTTTTACATTTTATTAAAAATTAAAATTAAGTTATTTAAAACTAATAGCAGAATTTTTATATTCTTAAATTTCTATTAGTATATGAATTTACTTATGAAATATAAGTTTTTTAAAAAAATATTAATATAATATTACTGTATTTTTAAATTATTTTAAATATTTTCTTAATAATATATCTAATAATTTTATTATATTAATCATAATATATTGATTTTTTATTAATTTTTTAATATAAATAAGCAAAAGTAAATTTTTAAATTAAAAATTAATTTTATTTCAAATATTTAATATTATCAAAACAGTTTTTTAAAATATAAGATTAAAAAATTGATTTTATAAAATTTTTTTATAATTTAAATTACTTTATTCAAATGTTTTTAAAATTGTATTTTTTTTTAAAAAAAATAATGATTATAGTAATCTACAAGATTTAATATATTGTTATCAAATATTATTTATCTAAAAATTAATAATCTCTTTTAATACTGTAATTATTAATTAACAGTAAATTATATTTATTTAAAAAATAAAAATTTAATTGCCAATCAAATTATTTATTCTATTGAATTTAATTTTAATTATATAATTAAAATTTTTTTTTATAAAATATCATTATAAAATCAATTTAAATAATTTTATTTAATCTATTTGTTATTTATTTAAATAGTTTTTTTTAATATAATAAAATATTTTTGTATTTGAAATTAGAATGCTTTTATTTATAATTTTTATAAAATTTATTTAATTTCATAACAATTATTTATTATTATCATTATTTATAGCCATTAATCTTGTTTTTTTTTGAATTTCTATTTTAAGTTTATAAGTATAGCATTGTACTGTATTATATTATAAAATTGAAATTGTTAAAACACTTATAATTAAATTAAAATCTTATATAATCTGTTATAACAAAATTGTTTTAGTTTTAATTTAAAAAAATATTTAGGATTTTGTTTTTATATAATTTATTAGCTTGAATATTAATTTGATTAATTGAATACTATATACATTACATTGAAAACCCGTAAGCCAATATATTAAAAATCTGCAAATTAATATATTAAAGTAATATTATATTGTAATTAGTTAGGTTTAAATCATATATTTTTATACAGCATTACTATTACGATATAGATTTGTATATTTACAACATAATATAAACACCATAAATGACATATTTATGAATATTTAAGAACAAGTGCGTGGTTAATTTGTTATAATATTTTTAATAGCATATATAATAAATGCATAAAGCAATATTTTGTAAATATACAATTGACCATGGATTTATTTATTGGCATATTGAGGTTTTAAATTATGAAAATAAAACGAGAGAGAAAAATTGGTTGTGCATTGCTTAAATAAGATGATATCTCAATAATGCTATGGGTTCATGCAAATAACACGTAAATTCAATGCATTTGTTATACTTTATATTTAAAAAAAAGAACGATGAATTTATAAAATTAATCATTTAAAAAATGGTTGATATTATTTTTCTCTGAACTTGTGGAAATTTTTTTATAGCTACAACCAACCTTTTCCTATATTTAACTAGTTTTTGTTTTATGATAATTATATTTGTGAATTTTTAACGAATTTTGATAGACCTATACAGTATATCTTGTTTGTTACAAAATATTCTTACAGTACTTGCATAAGCGATGAAAAATATGCATCACACTGATGTACAGTATTACATTTGAGTGTCCTGTTGATCATTTCGGTTTCATATGTACGTACAACATTTTTGGAATACTGGTTTAACTTGTAACCGGTACTGTGTAACGACGATTCTTTTTTAGTACTTGCAAAACCTAGTAAATAAAGCAGCACCTATTGGTAATAAAGTTAAATCCTCGCCATTTGTTAACCAATTGGGATGTACAAATACTGTAATTGTAAATTGCATTCAGTAAATTCGTTAGCACGTCTTCTCTCGATAAAACGAGTATTTGATCTTGTGATAAATAGTGACACGTTGCGCATTTTAGCAATGACTCTTCGTGACTCCCCATGACAATATCGTGATCGATAACGGAATAATTTCGGTCATATTAATTCTTCATTGATGAACTTTTTGCTATTTAGACCAAATATGGCATAATGTGCAAGAAGGTCAGCACATATCAGCTTTATTTAAACAAAGAGGCTATGAAGCACCTCTTGATAAATCATGAGGTGGTTCAATACGCTGTAATTGCAAACGAGAGAATTTAATAAACAGCTTTTTTAGACTGTCACATGATAACCTGTTAATCATTAAATGTCTTGATTTTGGATATTGTATGACGACAAAGAGTTCTAGAAAATTTAAATACAGCAATTTGGATTATTCATTTTACTTTTTCTTTGTTCGACTTCCTTCTTATCAGGGGGTTATGCCGGTTTCTTTCCAGAAAATGAGATGATATGATGAACAGTATAAAAAAGTATTTTTTTTTTTTGACATTACGATATTCATGTTCCGAATGGAAGAAAAATAGGATATGATATGTTCTTATTTCTATTCATTGAAGTGCATATGAATAGAAAAAAAGAAGCTTCCGGATTATAATTTTAGGTTATCGTGATAAAGAGTTTTGCAAATTATTGGAAGGGACAAACAACTCTTTTTGTGCCACGTATGTAGTATATTTTTGAACAAGTAATTCATGTTTCACAATTTCTTCTCATTGCAGTAATGAATATGATACCCCTGTCGTACTATGCACGTGTAACCTTCTTACGAGTTAATAAGAATTCCGTAAAAAAAACGTTACTTTTATAATACTCGCGTTTCATAATTGTTTTGACAACAAGCTAAGCATAAGAATGGTGCTTTCAACAAAATATTAAGTTCTATCATTCTTTCTCTTTGGGTTGTGATCAAAAATCAATTTTTTGGAGGATCAGCCCCTTAATCATTCGTTAAACAACAATTTAAAGAAAAATGTTGATGCAGATGGAAAGTTGTGCGGTAAAAATTTTCCAAGCGGATGGTTTATTCCTTTACGGATTTTATTTCCGATTAATTTTGTAAAACTACGGAATTGCTTTTATGCTTTCATGCAATATCGATAGTTATTTTGATCATGATTCAATCACTACGTGAAAGGTTACGCATGAGGTGTCAATAGCTACTACCAAAAATACAATTTTCCATTAATTAAGAGAAAGAGAAAAGGATGTGATACGCAAAGTTGATATCAAATTAAAATTTGAAATCAAAAATCCGCGGAGTTATTTTTTTAATTAGATACTGTATTTATGATAAACAAGCGAGAATAAACGAATTACAATTTCATAATAAACGAGAAATAAATATTTGTCAATATCGGATGTATTAATGCTTACTTGATTATCTTGAAATAAAAATCTTGGTGTTTTTTGTTATATTGTATACCGGGAATTTTGATTATAGAACCGAATATTTCATTCTTAAATAACCAGTCTCGGAAATCAAGCGGAATAATTGTGTACTGTACATCAGGTGATGAAATTTTGTCACGTGACGACGCACAAACGTTTATCATTATTATTTTTTTTGAACATCAAAGATTCCCTGAAAAAAATTTCTTAAAATACAATAAAGTAAAATTATTGCAAAAGGAGACGACGATACGGTATGTGTTTGGTTTTAGCCAAGATTTCCTATAAATTTATATCGGAGTTTTTCGAGATCATCTGGAATGCGTGGTAATCCAGTATCTCGGTATTATTCCGCTTGCTATGAAGAGGAAGAACCCTTTTTGGAGATTTTTATTTTATACGTACTTTGCTGATAAGATACTAGACCTAAAATGGAGTAGTTCTGACGATACAGTAAACAGAGGGAATTAGAATTTATTTTTTATTCCCCGCAATTAAAATGCCGTCCATGTGTATTAATAAACACCATCGCATATAATGTGATCAATGACATTTTTTTAAGGTTTAAACGTGGGTGCATAGAAAATAAACAAAATAACGATTATTTTTATTAAATAAGTAATATCAATGAATTTAACGGCGTTAAATATACAAATAAAATAGATAATGTACAAATTGATAAATCAATCTCTCGAATTTTCATAAATTTTATATAAAAATCATATTTTCTTTATACCACATTCTATATTTTGCATAATAAAAACATTGAGACGTGTTATTGTTGTTCCACAAGATTCTCGACCAGCATCTTCGAGTTTTTGGTCTTCGGGCCTCTCTTCTTAGATACACTAGTATATATACATTCAAGGTTTCGTTTTTGACATCTGATACACTTTCCAGCATGCGAGTTTCCTTGATACCTAGATACTTCGGCGGATAATTTTTCTTTACTGTTTGAACCGTGTGCATCTTCTTCGGAACTACTGCTTCCTGATGAATTAACTTCTTTATTGATTGAAACCATGAAGCATCGTGTCTTCGAAGCTCGACAGAATTCGCAGGCTTTTTTTGCGTAGGGTTGTCGGGGTTTGAGGGAGCTCATTATTTGATTTGTTATGAGATGAATTTTTAGGTCAACGGTTTGTAGAGAACTTTAGCTAAAGAAGCGTGTTTTAAATATTTTTTTTTGGAATAATAAGATGAGAACTCGGAAAATTTTTACTCCTGAATGAATGAACCAAAACATTTTGTCTTATAGCTCATTTAGTATCATGTATGGAGATTTGAATTTCCTTTTCGAGTTAGAATCTTTCATTAATATTGCCATTGTCTTTGTGTGCAACCTAAATAAAAATAATTTACGCATTTAAGTATGTTTTTATTTAGACAAAGATATTTTATTCGAGTGTTGATATATTGTAGATATAAACTTTTCCTTTCCTTTTTCTTTTTAAAGCACCAGAAGGTGCGACCTTCGGAACACCTCTATACATGGCATAAATTTTATTTACCTTTTGCAAAAGGCAGTGACATATTGGTGCTCCCTGAAAATCTGAGGATTTGGAAATATTCAAAGGTAAAGAAAGAAACCATTAGTTATTTTTAAAAAGAAATGATTGCAGCAACATACATTACCTTTGTTGTTTTGTTTTTTTAACAATCGTCACCTTCAAATTCTGAGTACCAGTATTATTAAAAACGCCACATTATGTATAGCTGTGGTTTTGCGGAATGCCGAGAGTTAAATTACAGTTATTCCGCTCCCAAGTAAAACATGTCTATTGTGATAATCCTATTTTATCATTCTTTAGTCGACTATATAAAGTAAATTACTGCCTTAACAAACGTCCTATTGGACATTACTGAATAAGAAAACAAAAAATATTTTGAGGAAACATTCAAAATGGTTACCGTGTCTCGGGGATTTACAATAACATCAAAGGATATTCGATGTAAACAGACACCTCTGTTATTCGAATACGAATACGGGGACTATAATCCGACGTCAATGTGATGTCATGCTCACTTAAATAAAAAAACAAATGTAATAATTCTGACGGAATCATTTGAATGAAGTTTTCCAAATGGTAGTCATAAAAGAATTTGGAATGAAATTTTATTCCTAACATAGAACAACTCCGGCTTCATGAGACTGACATTTCTTGCCAAGGAAATGACATAAAACGCATTCCACATTCCAATACTTTCCAATACTATCCTTTCTTATTCAACGCTCCTTGGTTTTCTTATTATATAAGTTTTACAAAGTTTCATTGCAATATTGGAGAAGGCAACCTCCCTGGTTACGTAGAAGCCTTTAAATTTGCAAATGTGACTCGTGACATTTTCATTAATTCGTGGTCATTGCATTAAATTTCGTACACTGCGAATATTTCAATTTAAATTATAATAAAGCGCACAAAGAAACTTCAAGTGGTTTCAAACGATGGGGTTTGGAATTTTATGTTCTGATTATTCGAATTCTCTCGTTCTAATTCAAACAGTCATGTAAAAGAATCTGAAACAACAGAAATGACTCTAAAACGTTATAATTATTCACCACTTTTTTAAAAAAAAAATGCACGCAATGACAAAACCATCAGGTACTGGAAGTAAATACAAATTATGAATAACATAGTAAATTGGTTTAAATTTACTGGTAACGCGTGAGTCGAAACCCTACGATTAACTGTTGCTAACTTTAAAAACATGATTTAGCAACAATAACAAGGGAATATCTTGAATGAAAGTGAGTGATTTCTGATAAAAAAATCAATTCTATTGCAAAATTTTACAATTAATTGTCACATAGCGCTGACCAAAGTGCCCAGGATCTTACAATTCTCATGGGAAATAAATACAATCAATGCCTACATAATTACCATTTTTACCGGAAATATTCAAAGAAAACTATGCATGACGTACTTTGGTCCGCGCTACACAATAAAATACATTGTACATGGGTACGGACAAACAAAAAATAGATAATAATGCATATGCACTTCTTTTTGGAAATAAATAAAAGAAATGGCATCCACGCATCAATTAGATGGGAATATAAAACATTAACAAAAAAAAATAATAAAGGGCAAATAGCAATTGTAATAATTAATTATTCTATAGGCTATCTAAAATTATGGAACAAATATTCCGATATCAAAAATACAATAATCAAATGCGGCAACGTCGATTGTTTTTACAATATTGATTGATTTAGTCAACTTTGCTTCAGATAACAATACTGTACTGAATTTGTGCCCATTAATTTAATTATGATTTGATGTATACAGTGGCGGTTTTATACCATATTAATACTACTCACCTGAAAGCGGAAAAATATTAAGTCATCGTGTGACAATATGATCGTCGATCGAGTTTGCCATCTTACAGTATACGTACAGTATAAATAAACGGTATTTTACGGACGGATGAACGATTCCGAAATGTCATATAATCTGCTTACGTAATAATTTCGGGTCAAGCCTGAATCATACTGTATTTTCAGTCCAAGTTTAAAAATAAAAAAATATTCGTTCGGTTATTTTTCGTTACAACAAATTATAAAAAGAATGCAAATTTGAAAGTTTAAATGATAAATGATACTACGTATTGTATCATCGAAATGAATCTTTATCAAAATACCATAAGAATTGATTTCGGTACAACATATATTAAATTGATGCAGTAATTAAATACAGCACGATATATTAAAAGCATAAAAAATTGTTATACAATGATTTTTTGTTATATGAATAAGAAGAAGATATGTACAGTGTATATAAAGAAAATAAAAAAATTTGATGAATTAAAAAATGCAACTCATCTTTAAGTTCGACATCATACTGTACAATTGTGATAAGCAAATCATTTGACGATGTATTTTTTAATAATACCTCAATTTGTAATTGAATAGGGATTTTTTTAACCGATAAATTATTTTAAAATTAAAAATTGACATTTTAATAAAAAGCTATATTATTTAAATTTTGATACGCTGTTTTTTTATTAAAGAAATATTACTATAAAAGTTTTTGTATTAAATAAAGGAAAATGCACAGTCAAAATTGATTCATCGGTAGAATTCTAAGCTTGAAGCCGAGATGGCTGAGCTTAGAAAGGAGAACGCCGAGATTGCCGAGCTTAGAAAGGAGAACGCCGAGATTGCCGAGCTTAGAAAGGAGAACGCCGAGATTGCCGAGCTTAGAAAGGAGAACGCCGAGTTTGCCGAGGCTGATAATATGGAATTGAGACGGATTGTTGAAGAGAATTTCTGTCATGATGGCAAAGTCGAGGAGCTAGAGCAAAAAAATACAGACTATAAATTGAAACAAGAACAGGCGGAAGGTGATCTAAGAAAAATCGCAAACTTCCGACTACAGTATATGCATCTGATGCTTTCTTTCGAATATATTAAATTGCGTTGAAAATGCAAGGGACGCAGCATCGCATCAGCTGGTATAAAGATGCCAAAAAATCGATCAGTAAAAAAGACGCCTTTGTTCAGCTAATGGAATTTTCCTTATTGAGATATGGAAATCAAAATCCGGAATGATTAAGAAATAATCAAGCGCCTAAAGTTTTTGATCAGTTAACAACTTTATAACACGTATGCGGAAAATTTTAGAATTATTTTTGATTGCGTAATGCGACATTTATTCTTTCCAATACTGCAACTATTTACGGAGATGACACCGATTCTTCTATTTTTGGAAAAGTATGACAACCTTTCAAACACTGCTACCTCCTCTCAAAATATTGCCGTCAACTTTCAAGATACCCTGAGACTGAAGATACGAGTACTAATAAAAAAGTTGAAAATCTATCGCAATTACTGCTGGAATATTGGTAACTTCTGCCAAATGAGAAGAAGTAAGATAGTATTTTGAAAAAACGGATAAATATAATATACAGTACATGACTGGTGGGAATGGGTTAACGGCAGCTAACGTAGTTGAAATTCCTTCGGGTTTCCACGAGAACTGCGCTGGCGCTATCGTCCAGGAAATTAATGATGGAATTACAACTGTGAAGAGTACTCATAAAGGCACTCTTTATTTAGAATTAACAAGTGAGTATTTGGTTGTTGTTTTTTTATTTTGAATACTTTTTCATTGCTAACAAAAAATCTTAAATAAAGCAACAAGATCACAAAGATCAGGCAAAGAAGTGGTGTCTCATATCGACCAGTAGCGAAACCGAATTTAATAGTGGAGATTGCGCATAGCAAAAGTCAGAAACAAAATAGAAAATTACATTACTGGGAATGTTCAAACAGCTGCTGGTGTGTTAAATCCCACGATGGTATGTTGTTGTGATGTGATTTTAGCATAGAATCGAAAACAAATTTAAGGACTCCTTTTTTTAGTACGAATTTGGAACTGTTGACCGGAAAGAAAATCAAATTAACCCAGAACTCGGGCAAAATATCCAACTGAACCGTCTTATTATGAGATACCGGTTAATTATATGATTCCATCGCCACCCCTACTTAACCTTATGCAATGGATATGCAAGTGAAATTTGGGAATACGTATGCCAATCCTATTTATTTGCAAGGGGAATACATAATGACGAAATCAGTACGTAACCGCTAGTAAAGATCCGATTATGCTTTGTGCCGGCATCTTAGAGTCGAAATTTTTCGAGTTTTTTGAGCTCTCCAGTTGAGAAAAAGGTTCTTCCGCCCCTGCTGGCACGCGGTCGATTTTTTTTTTTTTTGGAAAAATTTTGATATCTACAGTTGGTTTTTCATGTTTTTCAAATGATATATTATTGGTTAGAGAACAGTTTTAAAGAAAATTATTTATTTATTTTAGATAGTTGGTATTAGACATGGCATTAGACATATACAGTACATATATTTTATTAAAAAAATTGTGTTAGAAAAAACTCCACATATGGATTTTATCATTGATCTTATATCATCCGAACTGGTGAAGTTGTGAACAAAGGTTGCAATCAAGAGACAAAAAATAAGCGAAGATAGTCGCGTGATCCATATTAGCTGAAGTATCGACCTGTTTTTCATTATGTAATAATAGTGATTAGCTAATGACGACACGACAACAAGTAAGAATGTAAAAATGTTATATAATTAATAAATGAGATGTCTGAACTGTGAAGGTCAGAATCGATACCGATCACGTGATTTTGCGATTTCGAATCCCAAGAATAGGTTATTCAAGAATCATCATAATAGTAAGAATTCTAGAAACAGTAGATATAATTAAGATGGGGGATTTTTTTAAAATTTACATGCATATAAAGAGTTTAAAATTGAAAAAACAAGGTTTTAATCTTCTATAACAAGAAAATGGAAAGTTTTGAATAATAGTTTCAAAGTAAATACTAATAATTGAAAAATTATACTGTTGATGGTGAAACAGCGAGTCTGTCACTTGGGACAAGTCAAACTTGCGTAACGTCGGGGTAGGTTGTTCTCCTTTTCTCTACTCAAGGTATGGATTTGACTTAGCCAATCTTGAACCTATAATTAACCTTCTTCTTTCCTTTGTCACCTTTCATCAATTGTTCAAGTCACTATCTCTTTTTAGTGATTACCAGAACGGTCCTCTCGCAGTGACGTTACTTTATAAGGGGGGGTTAATTGCCAACTTCCTTTTTAGGTGCATCTATCACACCATCACTTATAGTAACTGTAATTAACACTTGTATGACCGTTTCGCGCTTCTACAAAAATAGTAATTACGTTTATTACTTTTTTGTATTAAGTTTCTGTTGTTATTATTGTCTTTTTTTTATCCTTGCTCTCTTATTTATATCACTATGACTATCTTCTATAGGACTATAACTTTATAACTCATAAACTATCAGACTATAAAATAAACTATCTAAACTTTTCATTACATCATGGGTCTATTTCTAAAGCATTTCCGTTACTCTGATTAGGTGCGTTACATAAACGTCACATCGTCAGGCCTTACTAAAACAATTTCACTGCTAATAATACAAAGAATCATAAAAAGAATATTTTAAATTAAATCTTTTTAATGCCTCAAGCCTTTAAAAATATTGTTAGTAAAATTAAAGAAACCTCTAATCTCTTACAAATATATAGAAAAAAATTATTATTATATATTTTAATCATATTATAAATATTTCGAAAAATTTTAATAAATCTTTCAAATTTCTTAAAATCAAATTAATTAATTAAAATTTTTTATTGCTTTAAACTTATATTACTATTATTTTATTAAAAAATTCATTGAATTTGCTAATTATATACTAATTATTAAAAAAAAAAGTTTAAATAAAAAAATACATATATTTGAAATTTGAAATTTAAAATAATATAACATTATAATTTTAATCTTATGATATTTAAATTTTTAAAAACTTATATATTGATATATATCATTTCTATCTCAAAAGAAAGACAAAGATAAAGAACTAATAGTAGGAAGGCATTTTAGATAAATAGAGCCAATGTGATATGCTAAAATTCCTAAAGGCATATAAATTAGTACAGTTCTAAGATATATGAGGTCAAGTGAAAAAAGCAATAGTTATTTGTTTTGCAAAAGTCAAGTTATTTATTCAGTAAAAAATATGTTCAAGCCTGTCAATTCCTAGACAAAATTGGAGTCTTTATATATATGTTTGAGTTATATTATTTTTATATATGATAATTATAAGTTATAGAAATAATAAAAGTATAAAAAAAGTGTTATATTCATTAGAACAGTTATCTGTATATGTTAGCATAAAAACAAATACTTTGGCAAAGATACAAGAATAAAGATAAATAAGTAAAATAGGAAATATTCTAGAGTAATAATAGTATATAGATTAATGGCTTTTTTGAGAGATTTGATCACGTTCTTATAGTGTTTTAATGGATTCAACTTCTTTGTTGCAATAGTTTGACTTCTTCTTGATATATTATTATTCATGGCATTTTTGATAATTGTATTTAGTAATTCTCAGAATGGATTGGACATAGCAGTACAATATATTTCTACTTCTTCTTGTATTCCTTGTATCTGTTCTTTACTTACTTTATAAAACTGGTAAGTTTTTGTTGAAAAGGATATTCTGCTTGGCTTATATTTGAACCAGTCTAGTACTATGTCTATTTGTTTATAGTTTGTTGGTATGGCCTGTTGTTCTGAGACCTTGTAGCAGAGAATTTTGCTGGCGAGATTTTTGGTAATCCAGATTTGATCAATTTTTGAAACGCTAGTGGTTGTTATGTGTGTGTAGGAGTGTTCTTTGTTCATGGCCTTTGCGACATCCACAAAGTTGGTAAAATACCTATATATGTTTCTTTTAAAGGAGGGAAAATATGCATTTATTGAGGGGGCTGATTTAGAATAAGAGTTGAAATCCCCTGTGATTATGATGTGTTTCTTGTGATGCTGTTGAATAAAGCTTCTTAGTGATGATACTACTGTCTTTCTTGCTGTTCTCACATGTGGTAGATAGCAGGATACTATTATGATATCGACTTTAAGCTTGAACTTGAGATGTACTGCGCACCAGTACTCATTTGTTGAAAAAGTTTTGAATATATGTGTGGCTATTGCTCTGGTTGTGATGATGCATGCACCATTGGTTGTTGAAGTGCTTGGGTGACTTGAGATAATTGTGTTGTTGTTTGATGTTTTTGGTAAAGGATTAAATATTGAGGCTTTTGTTTCTGTGGCGCATAAAATGCTTTTTTCACTTTTCATTGCTCTGATGAGTTCATTGAGCTTTCCTCTTTGTGTAAGGCCTCTGAAGTTAAGGGTGGTAATATTGATAAGATTTTTAAGGAAAGTTTGTGTGTTGTTTAGGAAGTGTTGAGAGTTGGTCTGAGTTGTATCTGTCATTAGATTAGGTTAGGGAGAAGAGCCAGTACCAATTCGGGTGACTCAGGTTCAATTATATATTCAGGTAGAAGTTTTTCAAAGTGAAAGTGGTTGCCAAGAATTTTAATGTTGTTGTTCAGTTGTGGATTATCAGTAAGTGAAATGTACAGATTGGTGTTGTTGTCTTTCAGGATTTTGTTGGCTTCTGTGATGTCTGGCAGATCAGGTAGAAAAGGTGTAATCCAGTCTCTAGGAACCTCTCCAAAGTATTTATTTTTAATTTTTGTAATTGTTTGTTTGAATTCTGAAGAGTCTCTATTTAGTTGTTCTTTAGTGATGTCGAGTTCTATTTCAATTACTGTAAAGTCATCTGGTATCTTGGATTTATTTGATTGGCTAAGGTTGTTCTTGATCCATTTTGGGTCTAGAAGAAGTTTTATATGAAATTTATTCTTTAGGTCTTCAATGAGATTGTCTGCCTCCTCTTGAGTGGTAACTGGAAGAAGAATAGAGTTATTTTCACTGTACCAGTATGAAGAAGGAAGTGGCAGCTTTACTCTGATATAGTCTAAAGGAAGATATTTGATCGCATAATTATTTTCTCTTAAGAGCTGAACTCCTTTCTTGAATTCTTCTATGGTGTTGACAACTGGAAAGAGTACTGATAGATCTTTTTGGATATGCTCTTTGCATATTTTGTAAAGTTCCTGATAGTCAATTTTCTGGAGAGAGGGGTCAAGAAAGAAATTGAATCTGTATTCTAATAACTGGGCTACTTGCCAGTATTTGAGAAGTGCGAGGTCAGTTGATTTGAAATAAGCAACAAAGAGTGCTTTGTTAATAATTTTTTTGATCTTGTTTCAGTTAGTTCAGGTGATATACCCCAAATTGTTAGCCTGACATTAGTTGATGTGGAACTGTTTTTCAAGTTTTTCATATTCTTTCTGATGTTAGCCCTTGATTAATTCATCTTTTGCAAATGCTTTAAAGAAATCGTGGTCTCTGTGCTTGATTTTGGAGAATATATCTTTAAGAGAGGTTCTTGATATGCCTGGTGATTTGCTTTTGATTTTAAGGAAGAGGCCGACAATTAATTTGGCATTTCTATCACAATTATTGATTTCCTCGCATAGTTCTAGAATTTTTTCTTGTTCATTGGATTGATTAGTATCTCTGATATCAGGAGTGCTAGTGTTATTGATATTTTGAGTGGCTTTTAGCACTTTGTTAGTTTCGTCAGCCCAGGAGGTGGGAAAGAATTCCAGGGTTTCCATTGATTGGGTTGAAAAAGGGTGTTCATCAATTTCCATGTTTGTTGTGGCTAGTTGTCCTGGTTCTTGTGGTTGATAGTGGCTGGACATACTGTGGCCTTGAATAATATGTTGTACTGTAAGATTTTCATTTGATGTTGCACTGGTATTGGATTGATCATTGCTGTGTTCAGAGGGCACTGCATAAGGGCTGGACTGATTGATATTGTGCTCAGGGGTATTTGCATGTGTTGTTTTATCTTCACAATCAAGCTGCATGCTATTGTCATTGATCCTTTCCCCAATTAGGACAGAAGTGTTTGAAGGAAATATTGGCATTTCGGTTTTTTGCTTCAAGAAGAAGGTTTTGGCTGCTTCATCAATGTTGATATCAATTTTGTTCCAAGAAACATGAAGCCTATAGGTGAGTTTCTGTTTGATTAGTGCTTTTATGATTCCTTCTTTATCACTGTCTAATAGGCAAAAAGTGTGTCGATATTTGAAAAAAGAGTTTATTGTTTCCAAAGACATGGGGTTTAGATTACTGGTTTTGACTTCAGTATAGTGATTTCCAAGCCTTTTTTTGTGTATTTCAAAGGAAACTGAGATTACTTTGAGGACTTCATGACCATTTTCTTGGAGACATACTGGTGTTAGCCATGCTTTGAGAGGGTTTTCAAATTTTGGAAGGAGAGTATTGGCAATGGGAGGGGTGATATATACAATATTTGTGCTGTTGTTTTTGTGGAAGATTATGGCGAGACCTTTGTCAATATCAGTGATAAGGATGTCTAGTAGAGTGTGGATTGGTTCGATGGGCTAACCCTTGGAGGATGAAAAAGACCTTCCAGGGTTCTTTATATTTTTTTTGACAAAAAAATTTTTTGTTTCCATTTTTGATAATTTTTTTCAGATGCGGGTTAATCAAGAAAGAGTTTTTTAATTCTAATATTTTTTCTTACCATAGTTGCATCAATTAATTAACAATTGATATAAGATAGAGGTTTATTTTATATAAACTTGGTTCACTGGGACCTAGTAATATGTCAAGAATCAGTATATTTTCATACTTAAAGTGTATATCACATGGTAAATTGGCAATGGCTGTATATAGGGTTCTGAACTAAGTACTGAAATAATATCATTAGAAACTCTAGTTGTATATATAACACCAGTACTATATGTTTTGTTATTATATAATTAAAACCAGTCAATATTCAATATCAATCCTAAATACAAATTAGTTGTTTCTTTACTAAAAAATAATATAAAATTTCCATTCTTACAAAAATATTATATAACAATTCATCAGTGTTGATCAATTCACCTAGTGTTAAAGATTGGATTCAAAATCTGAATTTTGATACATCTGAAATAATTGCTATTGAATTGTTATATAAGAAAAAATTAATATTGTCTAGTTAATACTTCTATTTAATAATTTGAACTGTATAGATAATAAAATATTGCAATTTTTTTTTTTAAGTTATTGAATTTTGAAATTCAGCATAAACATACTTTATTAATAATAGCTAATTAGTTTTTTAAAAACTTATTATATTATCTTGTTTATATAATTTGTAACATTTTTGACATGCTACAAAATTAACAAATTGATCTAATAATTCAAGTAATTTTTTGATCATGTATAATAATTTACAAAAAAGTTTATATTTATTACCAATAATTTTAATTACTACCAACTTTATGAATTTTATAAGTGCTTCTGTTGCAATATCTGGCAAATTAAATCTTATTCTAAAGTTTATAATCCATAATAAAATTCATATAAAATAGCTATTAGCAAATTTATTAAAATATGATGGAACTTCATAATTAGAAGCCAAATAATTTTCAAATATGTCATCAGAACTGCTGTTAAATTCATTATTGACTTTAGATTCAGATTTGTCATTTTTAGCATTAGTATCATTTGGTATTGAATTTTGTTAATTATTGTTTAAAGTTATAATTCAATTTATTGAAAAATTTGAATGAACATTCAAAATCAATTCAATTATTTCTGATTTACAAGCCCAACTTAACAAGTTTTTTGGTGAGATTACATTGTAATAATAATATTCACTATAAGATAAACAATTAGTAAAAAAATATAAAAGATGAAGAATATCTAATTATAAGGAATCACTTATATATTCAAAAAGAAAGAAGTATCAAACTAAAGAAAATATACAAATAAACAAAATTCAAGAGGCAATATTAAAGAAGAAAATTAAAGAAAAATTATGAAAAACATAAGAAATGCAAGAAGTATAAAAACAATAAAAAGTACTCCAAAGCAAAAAAAATTCAACATTATAAAATCTTCGAGAATTACAAGAGCTATGGTAAAATTAACAAAAAAAAAATATAATTATGAGCAAAAAGATTCAGATGAAGAAATAAAAAAGGAATTTAGTAAATAATAAGTAAATAATTAGTAAATAATAAGCAAACAATTATCAAATAATTAATTATTAAATAATTAACAAATAATCAATGAATAACTAGTAAATAATTATTTCAAATTTTATATTTTTTATATTTTTAATAAATTCATCAAGTATTAATTAAATTTTGCTAAATATTATTACAAATACAATTTTTTTATTAAAAATATACAATTTGATTTTACCAAAGTATATAATGCTAAATGACTTTGTCAACTTTATAATTAAATAATAAAAATTTATTTCAAATACTACAATTTTTATTTTATTTTTTTTTTTTGTAGGTAAACATCATTTCTTTATTTTATTTGTATATAACAAGGTATACATTATAAAAGAAACAACATCTCTCATATGTTGATACAATAGGTTAAATGCTAGTTTGCCTACAGTAACCATATGACTAATATTGAAAAGAAAGTTTAAAACAATATATCTTGCCATGTGGCATCGAGCAGCTATGAATACCTATTCAGTATTAGGAGGAATAATGTTTGGAAGAGATAAGATTAATTTTTGAATACATTTGTTATAGTTATAATTACATTGAATAAAAGAGTTAGCGACAATTGTTGGTAGGTCTACGATGGTTTCATTTTGGATATCATTAGAGTGCGAGTTTCCACTAAAAGCAGTGTGATTTCTTTTTGATTTGGCTGAGTTGGTGGTGTTCAGTAATTCGTTTGGTTTCCATTTGATACCTGTGAAAGGCGAGGTATTGGTGGTGTTGCATCGTGGTTTTCAGATTGAGTTATACAGTTGAGTTAGGGATTCAGTTGACACTTTAATCCAGTTGGTAGTGTCTGTTATGGAGAATATTCTATCGGTGATGCCACATGACAGTTTTACGACTTGTTATATATGAGAGATTGGTCTGGAGTTTTTGTCTGGATGAAGAATTTGGTTGATATTGTTTATGATTTGATTGGTCTCTTCTGAGACTTCAGGACATTTGAAGATGTGCTGAATGTCTTCAGTGCAAAGTTCATATCTTGGGCAACATCTATTTGGATATTAATCAGGATGATATTAGTGGAGCATTTGACAGGTTGGAAGTGTTCCTAAGAGAAGTTTGATTCTGAATGCTATTAGGTTGCTATAGCTGTTGTTGTGTACCCTTTTGATGTTTTTATTGGACTGATTAATGATTTTTAAACCATATGGGGTATGACGCCATTCAAAAGTTTGAAGAACTGAGGTGCTTTCACAAATCATGTAATTTCTAGTAATACTGAAAATTTTTTTGCACCATTTGACACTGCTGCCTAAACATGTATTGTTGATTAGAGGGCTCTCTACAAAGTGTGATGAATAATTGCTCTATTGGATTGTCTTGTTTGTAAATGGTCTGGACTTGGGTTTGGTATATATGACTTCTATTAACTTCTGTTTCAGGACTTGGTTTATTTGCTGGATTAGAGGAGAAAAGTTAATTTTGACTATTTTTCTTGGATGAATTGTTACTAGTTGAAGAATTTTTTTATTATTTCTGATTTCAATGGTATTGCACTGGGAAATTGGTTTATCGATTTTGTATCTTAACTGATTACTTTGCATACAGCAATTCTATTATCTACATAATATTGGATTAGTTACAAGACAATGGTTTATTAAATAAAAATAGTTTTTATTTAATAATTGTACAATACTTATTTGATTTTTTTTACTTTTTAACTATTTTCAAATCACTTATATTATACATGTAATATAAATTATTTGTTATTAACCCAATTTCCAAAATTTTCAAAAATAATTACATTATGACTCAATTATTTATATGTTTTAATAGTGATTTAATTAATTGTATTAAATAATTGTATTAATTATATCAAGAATCTACAAATTTCTGTAACATGTATAACTTATATACTTTATATCTATTGTATATATTATATCTAAAAACAAAAAACTCTTTTCCATTTACTATACATTTCTTAAAAATTTCTTTTTTAAAAAGTTTCTTTTCTTTTGAGAGAAAATTTTTATTAAAGAACTTATAAATATACTGGTTAATAGTACTATATTATATTTTCTTTAGATATATAATTCTTATTAATAAAGAAGCTATAAGGTCAAAAACAGTTCTCTTTATTCTTAAACAAGTTATCTTGGATAGTAAACTGAAAATACTATTGGAGTTTGATTTGACTTCTTAATAACAAAAAGTCAAATAATATTTCTCATATAGCTAAAAGATACAGGTTAACAAAATATAATAAAAATATTAACATGGTAAAATATATAATTATAAATGGAAATAAAGATCAATATTTTCTACTCTTTCTTATGAACTTTACTTGTAGTATAGTATTCAATTTACTGTTTAAGATTGGATATCTTGTATCTGAACTTTATCTAATCATAATGAATAATAATAATAACAATCTATTTAAAACAAAAAACAAATAATTAATTCTAGTTAAGAATTTTTCAAATTAGATAAAAATTATCAAGAAAGTGTAAAAAGTATGGGCTGATTTTAAACTAATATAGAAATTATAATAGTATATAAAATAAATTTTTTTTAAAACAATAAGTAGTTTTTTTTCTTTTGTAGTTATACAAATATGTCTTATAGATTTTAAGAGGATTTTTCTATAGATTATTATAGATACTTACATGTAAATATATATATATACCTCCACTTTTACTTTTTTAATTTTAATAAATCTAGTTAAAACTAATGGAATATAACTAGTCTATAGCTAACTTTGTTTGGATAGTCTTTTAAGTTTTTGTTTATTGAATAGCAAATAGGAACTTAGAGATATACATCTTGACAAATTAGTTTTTCACCTATATTATTAGAGCTTCATCATTAATAATATAAGAGGAATGAAAAGCAACAAGTTAACTAGTAGGTGGCTTTGCTATCTTAAATAGTTTGGGAAATAGATAAAGTCTGACATTTGTTGCAAAATATATAAGAGAACTTATAACAATATTCAATAAACAAAATATATATCAGTTATTAAAAAAAAATACATATTATACCTAATATACTTAATATACTTGATATATTTACTCTTATAATTTCCTATTATCTATCCATTACTTTTTTTTATAACAATACCAAGCAATTATAAATACCTACTTAGTATTAAAAGAAATAATATTTGATAGAAATAATATTGGACTGTGAATATATTTAAAACAATTATATTTATATTGAATAAAGAAATTAAAAATTATAATAAGTAAATTAATAATAGTTTATTTTTGAATATTATTAGTATATAAGATAAGAATAGATTCTTAAATTGATTAGTATATAAAATATTATAGATTAATTATGTTTTTTTTAAAAAGATCTAATTTTTTGTTCCAGTAGGTAAATATCATTTCTTTATTTGATTTATATATAACAAGATATATATCATAAAAGAAATAATATCTTTTTTATTATTTTAGAAAAGTTAAATATTAATTTGTCTACTTTATAATATCTAACTAATATCATAAAAAAAATTAAAATCAATATTAATGTGCTAGATAAGGCTAAGTAACAGTTATGCCTATCATTTCAGGAAATTTTATAAATTCTTTGAAGAGATATAATTAATTATTTATTATTTTAATAATAATATAATTTAAAAACACTTGAATTAAGTAACTTAAATTACAAAAAATCTTTGTAACTGACTTTTTTTTGATTTTATATTAAAACAAAAAAAAATTTTTTAATAATAAAAAATATTTGAATTATATTTTCATCTTTAATTTATAAACTTATTTTTAATATAAGATTTTTATAATAATATATCTTTTCTCTAATTTAGATAAATTAATTATATTGAATAATTTGTTTAAGTTCTATTTAATTTTTTTTTTTTTTTTTTAAATTGGCTAAGGGCATTAGATGCGCGACATTTATTAATCATTCGATTTGTAGTCAGTA
>CAJVPV010000562.1:0-20832 GCA_910591835.1 Acaulospora morrowiae | reverse complement strand
TCCTCGGTGGTTAGTGAACAAAAACAATATATTTTTTTGAAAAAATCATTCATTTTTTAATCTTTTAATGATGTTTAATGTTAAGGCAACTTCAAAATGAACGGTAATCTGGATTTTATCCAGAATTTGGTGGAGAGACTGAATTCCGGAAATTTTAACGAAGACGTTGGTCAGCAAATTTATTTTGAATACTTTTTTGCCTTAAGATACAAGCGATTAAATGGAATTTCTAAATTTTAGAGATAGTGATCGCTCCACCTTCATTATATCTTGATCAGACTCGTAAGTTGGCCCGCAAGGAAATTGGTGTAGCTGCTCAAAATGCATACAATGCCTCGAGTGGAGCTTATACTGGCGAGATTAGGTATAGAATTTTTTTTTTTTAATTTCTTCTTGGTATAAATTATCATTACATTTATTATATTAATGAATATGGTCAACCATCTAGTCCCGAAATGCTAAAAGACATTGATGTTCATTGGGTAATCTTGGGTCACTCTGAACGGCGAGAGATCTTTAAAGAATCTGATGATGTATATATTTTTAATTATCCTCTTTGATGTGCTGTTAAATACTCCACCGCGAATATTTTAGAATCTCCTTGTTTTATAGTTCGTCGCCACCAAAATTGCACATGCCTTGAAAGTGGGAGTGAAAGTTATTGCCTGTATTGGAGAGAAGCTTGAAGAACGAGAGAAAGGGACCACATTTGATGTTATAACAAGGCAACTTACTGCAATTTCCAATAAGATCTCTGATTGGACAAATGTCGTAATTGCGTACGAACCTGTTTGGGCTATAGGTACAGGAAAGGTGGCAACACCTCAACAGGTACGAAATATCGTTATTTGTTTATTTGGAATATCTGTTTTGGCATTCAATCGGAATTTTCTGTCTAGGCTCAAGAGGTTCATGAATTTATTCGAAAATGGCTAAAAGAAAATGTGTCGGAAGAAACAGCTCAAAATACACGTGTCATTTATGGAGGTAAGTTAATGACACTTGATTCAGTATTTAAATCATGTGACTTGTTGATAACCATATTTTTCTTTTAGGATCTGTGAATGCCGGAAACGCATCAGAACTTGGTAAGTTTGAAAATAAATTATCGTGTGTTTCAATCCAGAAATTCGTTAATCGCAACTTCTATTTGATTGCACAGCAAAACAATCGGATGTCGATGGATTCCTTGTAGGCGGAGCCTCCTTGAAGCCAGAATTTGTTACTATAATTAATTGTCGCATGTAAATTGGAATATTTTTTTACGAAGAATAATGCGCCATTGGCTTTTTATAGGGGATAGGGTCATTCTAGACGAGTAAACAACAGTAATTTATTTCTTGTGATAATAAGATTACCCTAATAAATAAGGAACATTATCATAAACACTCGTGAAAATAATTCTACCAATTTGACGTAAATATTTAAAATTTATAGGAAATTCAATCTGTTATTCGGTTGCGGATAGAAAGTTACGCTCGTTTCATCGCTTACTAATGTCAATCCAAAGACCGCCACATACGCACGATCTAGTGTAACTCTTTGCCCAATGGGCACCTTGTATGTCCCGTAATGCAGAATGGTGTCCACACCTTAAACGAATGTATCTTGTTAATAAATGAAAAATAAATATATGATATACCAATACCTACCGAACACATGCTCTATCCATAATTGTACGTGACTTAAGGACAATATCGATCGAATCGGATTCGATCCACTTTGTATCATATACGTATAGCTTTACTTTGTTGACGACGCTAAAGGACGTTTTGAAAATCTGTTCTATTTCCTTTAGGGTTCCGTGCAATGAAGTTTGTAGAACAGAACGAAGGATCATTCTGTAAATAGTTTTCTGACGATCAGCTGAATGAAGTAGATGAAATGCCATTAGTAAATTGCGCGACGAGCAGTGCACGAATGGATACTAAATCTTACCTTGCATCGTTTTCTCGATGACAGCACTAGAATCTTTAATAAATGATTCCAACGATTCCAATTTCAATGGCCACTTTTCAAAAGAGTAATTTAGTGAACGATGTATATCTTGGATGGAGGAATCGGAAGAATTTTCGATGTAATCCTTGAATTTTCCAACAAGTGAAAGAAGATTTTTCAGTGCCGAACGACTTATAGAATGATAAAGGAGGACAATGTGTGACTTTTCCGTGGCTTGAAAGTTTAAGATAAAAATTACAAATCGAGTTAACACATAATTATTTAACAATTATAGTGTCAGTAATATGTATAATAAGTAAAGATTCAAGTCTAAATACAAATTTCGTATTACCCAAGACACGCCCTTTTTTCGTTGTGGAATATAACAAGTAGATATTACGAATGAAATAAACGAAAAAGTCCAAAATCCATGATGTGAGGGACGCGAGCGATCGGAGTGAATCTATGATGAAAAATTTTGATTTAATTTTTTTTTTCAGCAACTTGTGGTGACAGAAGGAATCAACTCACCGTCAACAAAAGTATCGTCAGGAGTGATACTATTCTTGAACGTGATCTCCAAAGCACGCAGATGCAAAACACACAATGTATTTAGATAAGTGATGTTATCGCAACCGCAAGATTTTAGTAGAGAAAGTTGCAATCCAAATAGTCTAATCAAAAAATCCGATGAGGATGAGGTCTCAAATCCATTAGGAAAAACACTTGAGATATTAGAAAATGTCTCTTCGAGGGTAATTTCTAATAAGTCTAGTGAAAGGTAATATTGATAAAGATAAGAAAATCGTGAATTCGTTTCATTTTTTTTCCTCGAATGGCCATGTCGTTGATAGAAATTAGATATAACCTTTTTTCTCTTCCGATAATATTGAAAGTTTTTTCATAATGTTTTCTAGATCGGTATGATCCATGCTATTAAGTATGCACAAGGTTAATTTATCGGCGCAAGCTCGGCTTCCTTGCATACTATCTGTGAAATTTTAATAAATTAAGTTGACATAATACGCACAGCTGACGTGTAAATGTGCAATAAATAAATAAATAAATGAAATGTTCACCCATCAGATCAACTTTGGTCAAATTTATATCAGCCATATCAAGACAGTCGAGTTTGCCGGAATATCTTCCACAAAGTAATAAAGTGCCATTTGGTGATGTGGCAAATTCCGCGATGGCTAACGATCAATGTGAATAAGTACGTAAAATGCTGTAACTTGAAAACTCTCTGATTGACACACCAGTGACTACCATTCACGGTTGCAAAAACACCATCATTCTGATCATGATAACTCGAAGGTATCCAAGTATTATAGGTAGGAAATCTGCTATCCACAAACAATTTGATTCCATTTTGACCTGCTTGATTAAGTGTTTGCAGTGTTGTGCTGGAGAATCAAACCGACAAAATTATTATAATCACATCCGAAATAAAAATTGATACCACAACAATATTCTACACCAATCTCATTACCAATCACGGAATTGAATCAGACCATTACTGAAACCCACAAAAAGTTCCTGCTTATACGCCCAGAGGTTTGTAACCAACTTTTTGGGTATATGTGCGCCCGCCATAAATCGTAAACTCTGATAAAAAAGTTACGCTTGGTCAATATACCTCCGAGACAATGACGATAGGCAAGCTTTTGAAACAGATACCGTTGAAGGTTCGTCAATTTGAATTTCATTTTTATCTTGCATCGAGGAACCTTCCACCACGGTCCCCTGTGAATTCACAAGCTCCCACATGGCCATGTTACTATTAAATGTCAATGAATCCCCATCAACTTTGGAGAACAATAATGATATTTAATTATCCAATATTTGGTATTTTTGTCTTGTAATTAAAAAACAATGGTTCGCTTACTAACCAAGCCTTTCCACAGCAACAATTATCAACCTAATTCCATGACTCTTTGAGCTCGGTAGCAATTTTAGGTGTAATACTGGAGCTCGACCGATGCTGAACGATGGATCGTTAATTTGAGCCGTAAGATGAATGCTCGAGATCGGTCGACAATGGACTTGAGATCTTAGTATGTCAATAGAAATCTCATGAAACATCACAACCCTTGGGCAAGACTCTTGGATGTATGTCGCCAGAATATAGCGACCATCTAATCAATTCGTTTTAATTAGTGTCTTCAAACTTTGTCATATGTAGCAACAGTATAGCTTTAGTAGATCTCTTTTACCATTATTGATTATTATGTCTGCATGTGATATGCGGCCATGAGTGTATTGTAACGAGCCATTTATCTTGGAAAATTGTTTATTGCCTTTTTGATACCAAACATTGACCTGAATTTTTAAATCGAAATTAGAATAGCAACCAATTATCCAGATGCAAATATTGTTTGATTGTTTACCTTTCCATACGATGTAATCGTGATGAATGCAAACTCTCCGAATTGATTTCGTGGGCCCTTGAATTCACCACGCTTATATAAAGTAGGACCGGAAGAACGTGATTCGGTTACACGCGAATACTATAAATTAAGATGGCCATCAAATAAAGGAATTTCTTTCGCAAACGAACATTTCTATTATATAACGTTTTATATGTCCGCGTTTTCAACTACTTCACGTATCTTTCAAAAACTCTAGTGCCAACTTTAAAGGGACACTAACCATCCTAACGCAATCGATCCACGAGAATATGATAATGCCTTCTCCAAGGTCAATATCACAAATGCACTTCCAATGGTTAACGAAATTGTTCATCATCCATATTGCAATTTTTCCCCTTTGATCCACGGAAGCTAGTATGGACCCAGTTTGATTCCAGACCAAATCTGTGATAACACTACCGGGGTGATGTTTAATCTCAACTCCGTCGAGAAGAAATAAATTATTCTTATTAACGAAAGACCAAGCCAATCCGGATGTATCGGTCGAGGGAAGTCGACAAGGACTAAATATGCCAATGTTTGGAAAGGTGCAATTGAAATGAGAGTTCAGTGCGTCGCTTGTCTGGATCGCCCACGCTATCATGTTTTGGGATGACCAGGAAACTCGCCTATTATCAAAATTGTTTTAGATAAAAAATTATTGACACTCGAATATTTCAAACTCTCGAATATATATCTATTCGAATATTCACCTGGGGGCTTTCCGATAACAGAGTTCATAATATATCTTATCAGCCTCGAATTCCTGAGTGGACCACGTCGCTAAAGTTGTCTCAACTGCTGCCATGAAAGTTACAGTCGCGATTCAATAGCATTTTCGAAATTCTAGATCGTTTCGGATGTATTTATATTTGTAGAAGGATCAGCAGAGTCGCAGTACATTCAGATTAGCCAATTACACGTGTGCAATAAACTATTAAGTAATTGCTACTTCTCGGTTAATTTATATTTGATAACAATAATAATATATTTTTTTATTAATCAATTAATTATTAATTATTTGAAAATTATTGCATTAACCCCAAGTTATCCAAGTTATCAAAGTTATCAGATGGTGGACGTGCACCACTTTAAATAAATAAACATATATAAAAGAAAATTATTGTGTTGAAAAATTGACATTAAATTTCGATACTTGTATATATATTTGATATACTGTATTTAAATTATGTCAGTTTGGAATTTGCAATAATAAAATCTTCAAACTGAAATAATAGATTCAAAGATCGATGATGAATATGAAGGTCTAATATACAGTAAGCTTGCGCATGGTGAATATTCAAATAAAATTGGTTGATTGCAATTTTTATGATTCACATCATCTAAAACCTCGATTTTGCATTTTCTTATATAAATCCATAAAAAAAAATAATTGGTTATGCGTTATTTGATTTTTTCATCATCTGTTATGATTTAAATAAATACTTAATTCATTTTTTGTAAACTATTATCATCATTTTAAAATTCATAAAGCAATGATAAAAATGTTAGATACATTGCATTTGAAAAAGATATACTGTACATAGATGCAAATATTAAAGATGTGCAATATGGCATATACAGTAAGTATATAAGATCATCAAATTGACTTTTGTAAACTACTGTATGCATAGCATTTGAAACAAATTTTTTTCATTGATAAAAAATTTGAAAATGTTTGGCACAACATTCGACGACCACAAAAAGAACTCTTTGTTAAATTCTCTCGATTGCAAAAAATGCCGAGAAACTAAACTCTTTGTGAATATGATTTCGCGTATTGCATTCGCCACTATGGGCGGAGCAACATTTTATTTTTCAATCGTTACCGCTATACGCGAGATCAATGGTGAAAATAAGGTGTATATTGTTGATGCGTTATATTGGATTTATGTGATAGAACGGTTTAGACACACTTATGATTTCATTTGTGATAAACTTTTCGGTGGACGCGCGAAAGCGTAACTTTGTATCACGTAACGTCGTTCAAAGCGTTGATCATTTCCGTGCATGCTTTATATCGGCACCATAGTGAACGTTGGATGTTCAGGTATCCACCATGCTTCTTCAAGTGGTCATATTCTCGAGTCTCTTTTTATATTTGAGTATATCGAAAAGATTTTACAATTTTGATTTCACAAAGCATCTGAGTACCAAAAACCTTTATCCGATAGAATCCGATACAGCACCATCTGCGGACGTGCCGGAATCCTGCGGATTGGTGCAATTACATTTGGTTGCCCGACATGGTATGCTCTCGGAGTGAAAATGGTTTTCGAAATGTTTACGGCAATATCAAATGATAACATTCTTAGGTGCAAGAAATCCCTCGATTGATGACGTTAAGGAACTCGATGTCCTGGATACACTTTTTGCTAACGTCCCTATAGTGAAGGATTGGGTAAAAAAAAATAGGAACCCTTACGTATCTAACTAGCCTATTTTATTGTGGTTGATCAAACCTTCAATTTCTTATATAGCGGAATCCATTCAGTCAATCCCAGGCCTCACTCCTCACGCAACGTGGTGAGCACGAACTCTACCTATTGGGTAAACGGTCACGTAAGCGGCACCCTAAATTCTGGGGTAACATTACGTACAATCCAAACGTCATAGAATTCCGGAGTTCAGAACGCTCCAGGTAGTGATTTTATAAATTGCTAAAAACATGTAACCAGTTAATTCGAGTGAATTTCTTGTAGATGAAACAATGAAACAAACGCGGTTTTATAATCATATCATCAGATCAGGACAGTCAGGAATTGCCTATTCTTTGGGTCTGTTTGAAGGTTATGGGAAGTTGGGCGAATCGATGTTGCAACCAGTCTATATACACACCACACCAGCGGTATGTGGATTATGCAATCACGTATTTTTTGGTGATTTTTATTACTCACATTTGATTCTCGGTCAATTAAGAGCCAAGATAAAGAGTTGTTGACGCACCACATCTGCCCCTTATGGGTCAACACGATTAAATATAGTCCAGCTTTCGAGAAACAGAAGAAAATCTTTCTTCATACTTATTTATCTAAAATTGCTGAAAGACTTAGCAATCGATTTGGAATGAGACCGCCATTGAAACCAATTCACGTGGACTATATTTATCGCGCTTGCTCTTACGCCGTATCATATTCCGGTAGCACCGACACGTGGTGCAGTTTGCTAGAGGAAGATGATTTTTTAAAATTGGAATATTTTCATGATATGGAGAAATACTACACTTTTTCCTACGGTTCTCCACTCAACACCAAATTGGCTTGCAAATTATATACTAGTCTGGTGAAATCGGTGGACACCTTTTTGGAAGGGAAATCTTCACTGAAAAGTGTCTTGAAGTTTGCACATGCCGAAACAATAATATTCGTAACGACAATGCTGGTAGATAGAGATATATATTTTTCATATAATTGACAGGCTTTTATAGTATTCAAAAATCATTTTCTTCTTCGTTTAGGGTTTATACAAAGACGATTACCCTCTCGAAGCCGACAGGTTCTACCAATCTAAATCTAGAGAGTTTCGGACTAGCAACATTGCACCATTCGCGTCTAACGTTTATTTTGAGATCTATAATTGCACGAATAAATATGAAACCACGATCTATGTTCAGATGCTAGTCAATGAAAAACCTGTTGTCATACCAGGATGCGGTTACACGTTTTGCCTATGGGATAGGTTCAAACAATTGTTAGGAAACAATATCGATTGTGACTTTGATAGAATATGTCAATCATAATATTTGGTGATCTTTGTTTTTTTGTAAAGTAATATTTAATAACGCATAGAATAGATCAAGCATTATGTACCCCCGCGGTATATATGACACACAACCCTTTCTATGTAAAATATAATGTACAATATTTATATAGTATGTGATTGCAATAGTTTACAAACTCTTCACGATAGTCCGTTTGTCACCCCAGGATGATCGGTTTTCTGTATAATTGAGTTCAACAGTGAATTTCCATTGATGATTTGGGTTGTGGCAATGACAAATTCGCGATGACCTGAAAAGAGTTACAAACAATTAGTTTTATGTTAAAAAAGATGTGATAATCTCGAATAAAGATCCAACATACTTTCATCTTGTTGTGCTAAAAAGCGTATCGCCGAAATTTCGGTATAGGTGCACCCGCCCAAGAAAAATATGAGAGTAACGTGTGGTTGTTGTCCTGGTATCAATCCTAAATAACATATCAAGTTAGGACGAGTTAATTAATCGTGAATGCCTTAATTGTTGACTTACTCTTAGGACGAATGGCGCCGTCTTCCAACCGTTGAACCTCATCAAAAGTTTTACCCGGAATCGTTCTTAATACATCCTCGTATCCTTTCCAACCATTACCTCTTATACCGCTTGCATTGGTTACCGCTCCGGTTGCGCCTCCGCCAACGTTGGAAATACTAATCGAAGATGGCCCACTTTTGGTGGCCACACATTGTAACAACCGCACACTCAGAGGTGCATAACCTGAGTATACATACGAAACATCTTGAGGATTGTGTTCGTCCACTTCATCCACAATTAATCGAAGTGACTTGCGAATGTAGGCATATTGATTACGGTTTGAAACTTGCTTTACAAACATGTTGAGTTTCTCGAGATTCGAGAGCGTTTGAAGATGTTCGAAACCATAGGTCTGAGTGTTTGCGAGAAATTTAGATCAGTTGAAATTTTGGTGACAAAATTTACCTCATCATCAATTGAAATTTACCTGCAGGATTTCTTTTTTGAAAAATTCGAAATTCTTTTGCTTCAACCCACCGTTCACAAGACTCTGAAGACACAGTAGTCGTAGGACTTGGACAAGCGGAACTTGTCGGTTAATCATTTCTTCTATGTACTCGTTCTGCGTATTTATGTCAATGCCCGCGACTAAATCTAAAAGAGAAAGAGTGACAAAGGGATTTCAGAATCTCGGTGGATGATAACGTTCGATCATAAGTAAACGATGGTTAATAAACTCCCGTACTTTGTTGCACCTCCAGGGCCTTGTTAAATTCGGGCGTAACGGTAACCGCCACTATCTCTTCGGCAATGCCCGTATCTGAACAATTCGTTGAGGATAAGAATTTCGCGAATTATGCAAATTATTCGAAATATAAAAGTTCAATCAAAGGGATACGGGTCCTTAAGGATTGATGTTCTGATTGCAATCCTCCCAATTTGTTAATAAACTCTCGGATCTGGGCCACAGTCTTGGCTTGATGCCTTACCTAATTATAAAACACATTTTAATCGTTTAAATGTTACATTCCAATCCCTCTCACATAAACCGGATGAAGAAATTATATGTGCCTCATAATCATCGTTGATCCTTTTGGCGACACTACTGAGGACACCACCGACAACAGCAAAATTCATGTCTCTCAATCGAGCAAATAATTTATCACCCGAATTGAGACCAATCTTCTTCTTCTTTGCCAGAGGTTGAGGCGGCATTGGGGGCTGAGAAGAGGTGGCCGTTGATGTGGATGTTGCGGCACCTGCGGTCACCGTAGGTTTTTGTGGTGCGGGTCCTACAATCGATGAATCGACCTCCACGTGTGAAGCTCGAATACTGAATACTTCATCTATCAACCCTTCGTATGTTAATTGAGTGCAAAGAGGAGTAATAAGATCGACGGATCGATCAATAATGATGAGGGAATCTATATTCTGAGACACTGACATCGTCGAGGACGGATCGTCAACAGCTACCTCGCGTCTCATGCGTAAGAGCATGTCAGCAAGTTGCTGCGTAAAAAAAACAATATATTATTCGTCCTGAAAAAAAAATGTGTTTTGGACTATTTTTTTTTTTCATACCTTTGCACAATCCCCTTTTCCTATTACCCTTGGGAATAGTCCAAATAATGTTTGTAGCCTCATAAGTGCTCTCGCAGCATAGTAAATCGAGGTATAATCCCCATCCTATGGTGATCCAATAAACAACATAATAATATGTGTGGTCAAGTTTGGCGTCACGTTTCAATGCATTTTTTTTCATCAAAAGGTTGTGAATACCAGATATAGTTCTTTAAAGGTATTGTCCAATTCCAAAGACAAGAGGTCATCCTCGAAAGGAATTAGATCGAGATGATATTCTCCAATGGTGATATGTGAACAGTATTAGTCAAGAAAATAATTTGAAAGGTGGATTTGATAGCTGATCACCGAGTGGTTATGTTTCGAATATGAATATAAAGGATATCTCCAAATACTCCGGATTCCTCTAAAACTTTTTGACAAATCCTGGTCCGCCGTGGGACAAAAAAGAGGCTGTACTCGTATCTTGTGGTGTTTGGGCTGGATAATTGTTCATTCTGATGACATTGAATGTGCTCTAAAGACCCGTGATAGCATTATTACACATATTTTGGCTCAATTGCTTTCGACAAATTCTATTTTTTAATACCTGCGATGTATTTCATGTATTGCAACTGCGGCCGACATATGTAGATCAAACTAGTAAGTTCGGTTTCCAACGGTCCTTGTTGAAGGTAATGAATTTTTTCGACGCCGTGGTCCTTTGCATCGATCAATTAAAGGTTTGAATCGAAATTTTAACTCGAGAAACATGGAAAGATCGCAAGGGAACATAGATACCCTTAGTAATGAGAATTCGGCGATAAGGCTCAGGGGTCCACTGATGTTGGGGTCCAGTACCAAACATTTTTTTCCTCTTACCTACACAAAAGTTATTCGTTAAATCGCAAGAATTCTTATATCGATTACTCGGGAGGCATTGAATGCAAGGATAAAAAAGAATTCATACCGAATCGAGAACAGTTGTCAACTCCTTTCTTGCCAACTCTCTCAAAGTGACGACGTTTAAAGTGGAGCTTGAAGTACCCAGGTGAGACATATTCCCCAGCCTTGGACTATTCGAAGAATGTTGTGGTAAAGGAGTCTCGGACGGATTGCTGTGTGACCAAATGATATGGATTTGATCAACGAATCATCTGCAGTACGCACATATGTATCACGTACGTGCACTTTGCAAATTTTTCCAAAAAATGTTTTCAACATATCGCCAATTGGAAAAGCGTACTGGCAAATCTGGTACTTCAAGGTATATAATCTTGCCTCTCAGATCATCAATGATGGTAGGGCAATTCAT
Source organism: Acaulospora morrowiae (assembly GCA_910591835.1). Lineage (NCBI taxonomy): Eukaryota > Fungi > Glomeromycota > Glomeromycetes > Diversisporales > Acaulosporaceae > Acaulospora > Acaulospora morrowiae. The sequence goes on along the minus strand of CAJVPV010000562.1, from coordinate 9,377 downwards.
AATTTCCTTAATCTCGTAGACCCGACTACCTCCAGGAACTCGTAAACGAATATCAAAACACAAGCGATCAAGGTATGATGATGAATTTCTCTTTGCAACAAAAATTCCGATAATCAAACTCGATCAATCGATTTTAGAAGCCAAGTATCAGGTTCTCGCTAATCTGGCCAACTTTGCATATGATCCGATAAATTACGATTGGCTTTGGGAACTAAACGTTGTCGATCTGTTCCTCGGTCCGTATGAATTGAATTATATAAATATATATATATTATTAGAAATTCTTTGATAATAACATTTTTGCAGACACATTGACCGAGCCGGATGAAAAGATTAAGGAATTTGGCTTGGGCGGACTATGCAACCTATGTCTAGGTTTCCGCTCATTTCTTTATTTTTACACGTGGTCCTCTACATGCAGTTACTCACGTGATAAACGCACATTTGAATTTAGAAAAGCGCAATAAAGAACACATTTTAAACAACGAGGGCATTCCGCTGGTGATCGACTGTATATTCAACGAAAAAGAGGACATCATACTTTCGGCGATCACCACTTTGATGTTTTTAATTTCCTCAGACGATGACGAAAAAGGTGGTGAACATCGCCTTATCGCTACATGTGTGGACAGTCTCAATTAATCTAACGCCCGTCTCTTTCTTTAGGTGCTTTATCTGATTCGGTCAGAAAACGCATGGAGCATCTGTCTCGCTCTGACAATGTTCGATTGAAAAATCTTGCAACCATATTCCTGAGAGATTATTTTCCAAAAACCAATTGACACCATTATTGTGAATTTACCTTATCGTCACCATACGTACGCAACCTACATGCGTATGGTTGTATTTTATTTTAAAAATTTAACGATGAACAAATAAAAAAATTTTTTTTTTTTTGGACAGCAAACTATCTACCTATATGCGTTGGGATCTCGTGTCATTCGAGAATTGTGTTTCACAATGCCTGTTTTGGTTATTTCAAAAACTGGCAATATTTGATGATTACGTAAATAATATAAATACGTGTCGAATAGCTCGTAATCTGATGTTGTGTAATATGGGTAGCTCAAAAGTGCTCCTTCAACTCAAAAAAACGGCATTTCGAAATGGAATCGGAATATTAGGTAGTTGGTCGATAAATATCTGAATTTCGGATTTTAAGCAAGGTCATTCATTCATGAGAGCATCGAATTCTCGTAGCGTCGAATGCACGTCGTTATTCGCAAGCGCCGAGACTGCCAAAACCGTTGGAGGGGATTCGCGTTCTGGAATTGGGACAGGTATCATACGGTTTCGTGGATTTTACAAAATTCTTGAGGGGTCGAATCTCCGATGATTATTGAGTATGATTATTTATTTGATCCCTGAACAAAGTTGATCGCCGGTCCATTCTGCGGAACAATCCTTGGGTATTTTAGAGCAACTTATGTTTTGCGATATCATTAAGATTCATCGAGCAATTGCGCTAATGTACGGCATAAAAAAACAAAAATTTATTTTTTCAAAGGTATTATGGTGCAGAAGTGGTAAAAGATCTGATATAACATTTTAATGACCCGGGAGTATGGCGCTCGAGGGAATCAAGAATTTTATGCCTATGGTTTTTTTTCATTCAGATAAAGGTAGAACCACCCGAGGTAGGTGATCCCATTCGTGTCTGGCGTAAAATCGATGTCGACGGAACCAGCCCCTGGTTTCGTTCAATCGGCAGAAATAAGAAATCATGCGAGATCAATCTACGAACAGAAGAAGGACGAGCGTAAGTCGAAACAGCTGTGACATCAATCTAGTCGTGCGTGTGTCTCGCTCATGTGTTAATCACGGATTTCCAGACTTGCTCGAAAATTAGCTGACAAGAGCGACGTCTTGGTTGAGAATTTCCGTCCCGGAGTCATGGAAAAATGGGGACTCGGGCCAGGTAAGATTTGGTCGATTACATGAACTTTGGGCTCTTGTCATCCCCCCTCGCTGACAACCAATATGCTCCACGCCTTTATAGAAGAACTATATAAAACCAATCCCTCATTGATATACACGCGTGTCTCCGGGTTCGGGCAAACGGGTCCTTATGCGAAGAAGCCCGGTTTCGCATCGGTTTGCGAGGTGAGCTGAAAATTCGACGCTGACAAACTTTTTAACAAGAAATTTACGAGTTGATGTTTTAAAGGCGATGGCAGGGTGGCGATATATCAACGGATTTCCGGATCAGCCGCCGGTACGTCAGAATATATCCTTGGGTGATTCTTTGGCCGGACTAACCGCGGCCTTTGGTACCGTTCTAAGTCTTTTGGCAAGAAACAAAATCGCTGGATCCGGGCAAGTCGTTGATGTAGCCATTTACGAGAGTATATTTAACATGATGGAAGGGGTATTACCAGAATACGATCGATTCGGAGAAGTATGTTTTATTAATTGACCTTAGAGTTTGCGTGTGTATAATGATTCGTCAACAATGATGCAAAATCTTTGCAGATAAGGCAACCTTCCGGTACATCTGTAACGGGTATCGTGCCCACGAATGCATATCCTTGTTCCGATTCCAAGTACGTAATCATAGGTGGAAACACTGATTCTCTGTATAAAAGGTTGATGAAAGTTGCCGAGAGAGAGGACCTTATCACCGAAAAGTACGAGACTAATAAAGAACGCGTTCAACATAAGGACCTGATTGATAACGCAATCTCGGATTGGACAAGAAAACACACTTCTGAAGAGGTGATCGAGAAATTAGAGAAGGAAGGCGTCCCTTGTGGTCCAATATATAACATCAAAGATATTGTTGAAGACAAACACGTTCAATCACGTAACATTCTCGAAACCGTTAGAGTAGGTGAAAACAGGGACGACGGTGGCTGGGATTTAAAGGTAGGAATACACTTTACGTTTACAATAAATGACAGATTCTAATTTTTTGGAATTCAATAAGATCCCCGCCATTACGCCGATACTCAGCGAAACACCTGGTGAAACGACATGGGCTGGTCCGGATGTGGGACAACATAACCGGGAGATTCTGATGGGTATTCTTGAGATGAGCGAGGGCGAAATTAGGGAATTGCAAGAATCCGGAATTATCGGTAAAACCTTATGAAACAAAATTACGATCGACCGCTATAACATAGAAAGTGACCTTTCTAATTGGTCAGTTTATTTTTTTTAAAAAAAATAATTAAATCAACTTAATACGTATATGCTACGTTATTTTACTTCTTGAAGGAAATACGACTTCTAGTTTTTCAATATTTATTTATTCTCATCCATTTCCTTCCATATTTTCTCGATTTTCTTTCGTCGTTCTCTTGCCTCTTCCGCATTCTTTCGCCTTTTAATGTTATGCTTTTGATTGATCGATAAAAGATTCATGCAATTACCCAATTTAAATAGTCGATAGAAGTCACAAAGATGAATGATAAGAGATTAGATACATGCATCCACATGATAAAACGTGTGTGTGTGATAATTCTTTCGTCAAGTATGAAGAATGCAAACCTCCTCGAGTAAGCATTCGTCGAGTTCTCGTTTAATGCTATTGCAGCCACCAAAGAATCGGTTAAAAAATCCAGATCGATGGCATTCTTCGAGGCGAAGAATAACATCAAGACATTCTACGGAAAGGTAGCGGAAAAAATGAGAACGTGACGTACAAATACCTTTAATGCACTTAAAACGTACTTGGATGCTCGTGATAGGCTAGGTGGGGATGCATGGTTTACAGTGGTGACAAATTCGCTTTATTGATTTTAAGAGCCTATCATCAATCCGTCATTTTATAAATTAGCACTGTATACATAATTACATAATCAAATTTCCAGATTTGTTTGTTTATAATCCGCAAATAAACAAACAGCGATAATGCATGTTCATCTAGAATTTCGACAGAAAAAAAAATTTTTTTTTCAAATACGTAGTACGTATGTGTGAACACACAAATTTTACTTCTTGAACAATGTCAACAGGAATGAGCGAGAACGGGACGCTTTCAAATGTGTGGGACACTAAACTACAACAATTCCACGGAGGACAGGATTGGAACCATTTGGATAATTTTATCGAAGATTTTTCAGTCACCACGAATGCCTTAGGAACACCGAAAGCCGCGTTGGAAGCATCTAGGGAAGCTGTCAGTAACTTTCAATCGTCTCAATCATCCAGTTAAACTCAAGGTCTTAACACAATCTCGACTTCTCTAGTGCTTTCTTTGCCATCATTATCCACCGGCAGACCAGGAGCCCGCAAAAACTTCCCTCGCTCAATTTCTTTGGCCTGATGATTATCTAAAGCACAAGGACCGATTACTCCTCGGAAATGGCGCAAGTGAACTGATTGATTTGGCGATACGTTCTGCTCCGAGCGGTCCTTGGAAACCGGGTCCTTGGGATACCCAAGTAGGTTTCTCCAATATGTCGCATTCGTTAAATTATAAAACAAACTTCGATCGTACCCTTCCTGTATCTGAACCAGTACAAAGAATATCAAAGATCGGCAGAAGCTAACAATAGAACGGCCCTTCCTTCCAAAGACACCAATCGAGCCACCCTTCTATGCATCGTAAACCCCTGTAACCCTACTGGGGATTACTTCACTGTTGAAGAATTAAAACGATGGATCATCGATAATGTTGAAGATGGAGGTGTCGTCCTTGTTGGTATGGATTTTTTCTTTACCAAGTTCATTTTAGACATTTTTCAGCACAACGATATACAAATTTCCCCTCATTTGCCAATTCCTCCATAGATGAATCAATGCAACCTTGGCAGTTGTCCGAGTTTCGATCCGATTCTCTCATTTCTCAACACGAATTTCTTGCCTCAATTTACCGGGAAAGCAATGTTTCAGTTTATGTTATACATTCGTGGACGAAGATTTGGTCATGTGCGGGTTTACGCGTAGGGTCCGTCGTGTGTCCCACGGCTCAGCATTGTGATGCATTAAAAAGGATACAGGTCCCTTGGAGCGTTAATGGTCCAGCGCTGGCGTTTTTGGATACAGTTGTCAAGGATCATGAGTATATGGAACGAACATGGGAAGTCACAACGCGATGGCGTGCCGAACTTATTGATAGGCTAATGTCTCTTTCGAAAGCCATCGTTGATTCTCATAATGACGAAAGATTAGCCTGGAAATTCCATGGTAAAAAGTTTTTGTCGTGGGTATGGATCGACATGAAGACCATTGAAATCGCCGAAGAAGCTGTGGCCAAAGCCAAAGCCGCGGGTGTACCTGTGAGGAGCGGAAATCCGGGTTATGACCGACCAACCTTTGTGCGAGTGGCGGTTAGAGAACCTTCTAAAGTGGACTTTTTAATCCAAGCATGGAAGACATTAGGAATTCGATAATTGATAATTCCCTATTCACAATCACTCCTCTATTTTTTAAAAAAAATTTTCGTTAAAAAATTATAATAGACGATTACATATTTAAAATATTTATAATTAATATTATATTTACAATAAATTATTAAGTCACGTGTTAGAGTTGATCACCGATAAAAATAAGATTATCATCAAATTTTTTCAGAAAATTAACTACATCATCAATGCTTCGTTCTCTTAGAGTTATAACAACAACCTTGACTTCGAAACAACAGTTTCGTTATTACACAGCTTCAAGTATACCTGGCGATGTTCCACAGAATAATGCCACAGAACAAAATCTTACGCATGAAGAAATCGATTCTCCAAAAGAGGATTTAACTCCCGAGAAGTCACCTTCGGAAAACACTCAAGAAAATTCCAGCCCTGAACCAACAACACCGAAAATGTCCTTTGCAGAAAGGGCAAAGGCAGGATTCCCGAAACAGCCTTCGGAAACGACAAAGGTGGGATTGGGATTTTCAAAGCGTGCTCAGCCCTCGGAGCTTGCAAAGAATTGGGCGAAACCGCCAGAAAAATTGCAAATGTTTGTTCCACCAGGTTTGAGATAGCTTGCTTACATTCGAAAAGACATACAGTTCGATAAAATATACTAAAGTTTTATATATAATAAATCTTCTTTTTATTGATAAGTATTATTCTCTTTTTTAAGTGGATTTAGGGCCTATTGGTATCGCCAGTAAGTTTGTTGAAATAAGAAACCTTCCCCTTACGGCTATTCCTCGTGATATACAAATGATGTCAGCTGATATTCCTATTGCTGAAAGTAAGATGAAATATTCTTAATTATTAGGTTTATTCATGCATTTTAGTAACTCACGAAATTTTTTAGTTGCACCTATTCGAAATGGCTACCTTCAGCTTACTGGTTCGTATGAATTGAAATTTCAAAGTGAAAAAGATGCTCTCAAGTTCGTCGAGTCAAATTTGCAAAAATATTTGGGAGGAAATAAGTTGGAATTTAAATTTCTTGCACGTATATAATCATGCTTATTGTTATATTCTGTAAGTTTTAATTATTAAACTTTGTATTAAATCATTTTTAGCCTAAAAATCACGAAATCAAACCGAGAATGCCTTATAACCATATGAGAGATTCCGGCAATAGCATTATTGTTTGTGGTTTGCCAAGAAACATTTCTCCCGATCAAATTCGAGAATTGATCACCGATTCACCCGGAAACCAGTCGTCGGTCTGGAGAAACATCTTTGAACTACCCATGTATGATTGAATTGATTTTTCTTTCATAAGGTAATCAACATCAGTATAAAATAAGTCTAATTAAATTTACTGTTTTACCAGTGCTGGCTCTTCGACCATCCATTCCAAATATCTGATTGTTTTGAAAGGTAAAAACGAATCATACCGGTTGGTAAGGAAATTACATAATAGTTACTACGCAAAAGATATTAATGGTAAAAAGTTCCATCTGAAAGTTAAGGTGGCCTATTGATTGAGATGGAAGTATGTGATTGGGTTTCTATCTCAACTTTTTCTTTTTTCTTAAGTAAAAATATGTTGATAATCAATAATCATTAAAAAAAATTGAAACCTTGAATATCAATTTTCATATTGTTTTTCTAGTATACAAAAAAGATGCATAATATAAATATTCTAATATAAGAAATGCCATTCGGTTTAGAAAACCCAGTTATATTATTTTACTTTTTGAAATTTGTTCATTATTGATATGGGTAATTATTTTTGAAAAAAAACCAAAAATTTTTTTGGCCTAAAATAATAAACCTAAAATTATAATTAGAAATTTTTTTAAAAAAACTAATTGATTATTAACTTATATATTTAGTCTCTAATAAAAGCATTAAAAGAATTATGAAGTTTCATGAAGGCTTTTATAAAAAAATCAATTAATTGTTAGAATGACAAAAAATTATAAAGGATAAGATTATCTATCTAAAAAATGAAATTCATGTGAATCAACATTTAATTATCAAATATGATTTTATCAAGGTTAGGTTTATTTTAGATCTTTTTCAAGGTTTTTGGAAATTTATATTTTATTTAAATAGTGCATGGTTAAGAATATTACAAAACAAGTATTTTTTGAAAAAATATATTTGAAACATAAAGACTTTTGCCAAACAATTAAAGAATTTTTTCAGCAAGAACATTCAGAATTTTACAAAGGTCTCATAAGAAAATACTGGAAAACATATTATGAAAAGCATATTTACTAAGCAGTAATTCTTATAAATATTAATAACTTTGCTTCTTCAGTTATTTAATAATTTATTGCTTTAAAAGTTTGTAAAACAACATTGATTACTTTATGAAACTATAGCTTTGAAAATTTGTAATGTCATGTTTTCAGTTTTTTGTAAAGGATATTTGAATACAATAAATACAAATACAACACTACTAATATTTTAACCTAAAAATAATCTCAAAAAACTGCTAAATACTTTAAAAATCTTTATAACTGTTCAAGAAAAAAGACATAAAGTATAATAGCTCATATTCTTGAAAAAATCTGATCAAAAGAAGATATCTCCAATAAACAAGTAGTATTTACCATCGCAGTATATTAAACAATTTTTGATCTAAATAATGAAAGTATTTTAATAAATAAAATATTAATTAAAAGTAAAGTAGAAAAAAATAAAATGAGTTTTAAAAATCTTTGAAGTATTATAAATTATTAATAATAATATTTTTAAGAAAGAATCAAAAAAGAACTTGGATTTGAAAAAAAAAATTCAAGTAGCAAAGGTAAAGAAATAATTGATTCACCAATTATTACTATAAAAGAATTTCCAAAGGATTATAAAAATATTAAGAAATAATTTAGAACCATTACTAAAAAATATAAAATTAAAAAAAAAATTTCAGCAATAAGCAAAGACTTAAACAAATATAAAATATAAAAAAAAATTATGTAATAATAAAAAATTATAATAAAAAATTATATAATAATAATAATAATTTTATAAATTAATTAAATATTTTAAATTGAATATTATTTAATTATAATATGTAAATACAAATATAGTTTATTACTATTAAAATATATTAAATATTTTTAAAGATAAATATATAAATTTTTATACCAAAGTCTTTTAATAATAACAAAGATCCTCTAGAGATCAATATTCAAAGATCTTTGAAGATTTTTATTTAAAAAATTTTCTTATATATGTCTGTAAAGGCACTTTTAAAAGTTGTTTCACAATAAAAAATATTAATTATATATTAGCAGATATAAAGCATTATCCTATTAACCAGAGATCTTTAAAAACTTAAAAAATTGAGCCAGAGATAGAAAAAAAAAATAATTCGATGTTTTATTTCTAGAGGTCAAAACTAAAAGCATTATAAAATATTTATATAAAATCTGTAATGATAGTATAAAATCAAAGCAATTTTTGAAACAGATTTTGAGAGTGGAATAAAAGCTATTCTTAGTGAATAGCAAGAATATTCACTATATGAATATATAAAAGGTAATTATTTATTTTATCCATTTATAAATTTAAATTTATTTAAAGAAAAATTTAATAAAATCAAATCCAAGCTTATATTTAGAGAAATATAGAATTTATATTATTATATCTTTTCAAAAACCTGCAAAGAAATATATTCAGAATAGAATTTTTCTACTTTAATAATTGTCACTAGTACTGATAAGAAAAAAATATTATTTTATATATCAACTTTTAAGTCTTTATTTTAAAGACATTGTCAAAATTACAATATTTATTAAAATTATTTGTAAAAAACTTTTAACTAATTTACTGTACAAAGCAAAAATAATAATAATAATTTTTTTTTTATGTATTAGTATAATTGTCTAACTAGAAGTTATTCCTAATAATGATATTTACATTTATTTAAGACAATGCTATCCCTTAAATCATAGGATATTTTTTTTATAACATTTAAAATTTTTTAATTAAAAAGTTGCTTTTTATTTATTTTTTCAAATAATCAAAATATTTTTCTAAAAATTTATATAATATTAATTTTAATTATATATTATCTATTGA
>CAJVPV010000561.1:0-20833 GCA_910591835.1 Acaulospora morrowiae | reverse complement strand
TTATTTCAATAGGGACATAATTCCAGAAATGATTTGTATAGATGCTTAAAACTATAAAGAACCTTTATAGGTAGTTTATTTTATTTCTTAATATAGAAATAAAAATTTTTAATAATAAGGGACATTTGAATTATATCCTTACAAATAATTTAGGGATCCATCTTTAATTATGGCTAGCCAATATTTATAACTGTCATCTCAATATAATTACTATGGATCTAAGGGATAAAAAATTTTTATTTTTCTAAAATAAAAAGGAGAAAGATTAAAGAAAAAAAAAAAGTTTGTTCTGATAAATAAAAATTTATTTAAATCAATTACTAGTCTAATGATAATCTTCTTTGAAAAAAGAAATTAGTAGAGAGAAAGACTTCAAGCCACTTTTTGCAAGAGAACATTTTGATATCTTATTTTTTTATCATATCTAATTATATTATTGATTTTAATATAGTATAATATAAAACACATAAGGAGTATATATTTTGTTTATATTTTTTTTATATATCAATCAATTCAAGATTTTAATCAATTATCAATCAGGATTCTGATATAATAAAAAATTTAGAGTCAAACTAAAATAGGCAAAATTCTTTAGAAAAACTCAAAAAATTTTGATATACTTAAAAGTATTATTACAATTATATAGTATATGATTGATAAAAAAAAATTATATATCTAAATAGACTTCTTACTAGCTTATCCATCTGTTTTAGATATCAGGTATTTATTTATAGTGGACTCAAGGTTCTTATAGTACTTGAGAAATATATTTATTAATAGCTTGCTTTTTAAAGTTTCAGATTTAAAAAGAATATAGTAAAAATATTTTTTGATAAGTTTTTTTTTTTTAGTAAAATGTTCTTATTATAAATCAAATGGATAAAGTTTTATTTATTTTATTATTAAAATATATATAGTTTTTGAAGTAGAAAAGATAAACAAATGGAAGAGGCAATAGCCTTTAGGAAATAAGATTTTTAAAGAATGTATATAGATTTTATTATCAAAAATAAAAATATTTTTAAGAAAGTCTATTTTTTGAATTGACAAAGGAACCAGCAAAAAGAGTTATTATCTTTGGATTAATGTTTTTTAATATAATTTAATAAATAATTATTTAATTTAGATAAAACTTTAAATATATATTTTTTATAATCTAATAATAAAAATATTTAATTTTTATTAATAGTTAATTAATAGTTTTATTATAAAAATATTGTTTTAAATAAAAAAAAAAGTAAAAAATTATTGACATGATTTTTATATATAAATTTATATATAAATTATAGTTGAAAACTATGATTTTTTAAATAAAATATTTTTAAAAAATAAATTAAAATCAAAAAAAATAATTTTGAATTTATAAAAAAATTATAAAAAAATTATTTTATAATTCTATTAATATTTGTTTAATAAATTATATATTAATTAACTTTAATAATAATTTTTTTATTTTTAATATTTGATTTGTAGTTAATTATTTAAAAAATTTTATCAATAATTTTTTACTTTTTTTATTTTATTTAAAACAATATTTTTATAATAAAACTATTAATTAATTATTAATAAAAATTGAATATTTTTATTATTAGATTATAAAAAATATATTTAAAGTTTTATTTAAGTTAAATAATTATTTATTAAATTATATTAAAAAATATTAATTCAAAAACTTTTGTGCCAAACTGTATATTATAATTTAATTTAATCTAATAAAAATTCAAGTAATCAATAATCAATAATTAAGTATTATATTTTTTTAAAAGTTAATATAACTTTTGATATATAAAATAAATTATTTATTTATAAACAAAAACTAATTATTATCTAAAGTTAAAATATAAAATTAGAAACTTTATATAAAGAAATTATGCCAATATATAATTTTAAATGTTATTGTTTAAACAAAATGTTTAAATTTATTTAGATCTTCAATAAGATTTTTATTTGGCAATTGATTTTTAATACTTAAAAAGTTTAATTATTAATTTAATTACAAAAAAAAATTTTTTAAAAAATATTCTTATTATAATATTATATTACTAGAATTTGGCTTTTATTTTAATATGCTTTCTAATTAATCCTGACGTAATATTTTTAATAATAAATAAATATACAATTTTAAAAAGTTTTGCAGTATACTGTATTTGTATTATTATTTATATTTTTTGTTTTATTGCAATTATTTGGTTATGCCAATTTTTTAAAAGCTACAATAATTATACGAAACATTTTTAAATTTTTATATTTCAATATAATGAATTTACAATTAACAATAAATAAAAATTTTATGCTTTATTAGATAAAAAAAAAATTTTCGGTTTTCGAAAAAATTAATTTATTTGTACCATATTATTTTTAAAAACAAATGTTCCTGCTGATGTATACGAATTTTTATTTACACATGGAAAAATTATTTGTAATATCTAAATGATGATACTGAAATTATTTTATGTTTAAGATTAATAACATAAAAATCGATCAAGTAAAAAAAAATAATCATAAACTTTTCATTAATTAATTAATCAAATAAAATTTTATCGATTTATTTTATTATTATAACATATTCGAAATTTTTTTAATGTTTTTAACTACGATGATCATACGTTACAGATGGGAATAATAGTTACGCATCCACTGGTTTTAGTTTCGGTGATTTGAATGTCCTTCATGGCTTGAAAAACGTAAATTCGACTTATTAAATTACAGTATTTACTTATTGAATGAAAATCATAGGAATATCGAAAATGTATTGATGACTAAATATAGTTATTATTGAACGGGTTTAGAACTCGTTCCGATCTGATTTTAAAAAAAAGACTACAAACCTTTCCTTTTCTCTTAAAAAATTAGCGTATATGACACAAACGTTCAAATCCGAGGTGTAGAATGAGTGATAAACATCAGAAGGTAAAATGTCATCCAAACATGAAAAACGAATGACTCGTAAGACTATTTTAATTTATTTCCGACACTAAGGTTCGCAGCTAAACACGACCTCAACCTATCTCATACGTATACAGATCAGTATGGAACTGTGTTCTGGTAATAAAGTTAGATTCTTTGGTTATATAGAACAAAGGTTTTTTGTTGCTAGAATTTTTATTGATAACATGCGTGCTTGGATTACACAAAATCATTGTGAGATCTGGTATATGGTAACGTTGGCTTATCCTTGGGTCACCAATGGTTCCAATTCACTTAGGAATGAGGTTTGATTAATTGCAGGCCTGGATAGTTTATTTCACGCGATCGACCAGTATTATTTTTACACGTCCCCCGACGATTCGTGTAACCCTATAAAAAATATAAAAGAGATGAAAATTCGAACATCGAACTTTCAAAGACTTTTCGATAAAGTCCATTTATAGTAATACATCATTAAAGGAAAAGAAAGTTTACTAGTACATTTGATGTGAATGATCTTAAGTTTTAGAACATAAATAAAAATGTCGACCAAAGCTCGAAATTTGGTTCACCTCCTCGTCTTACTAGTATTTTCCACTCTCGTCTTCACCTTCGAATTGGATTTCGATGATCTAGATTTGGAGTTTTCCGATGGAAACATGTTAAAACCATCGAACAATAAACTAATGGCCATCAAGGCCTCGAATAATTCCTTGCTTTGGGGAACTTACCGACCCAATTTATATTTCGGTATTAGACCAAGGTTGCCTGAAAGTTTGATGACAGGTTTACTATGGTTTGGAGCGGATGATTATAAAGGTTTCTGGCGTAAGTGTTCTAATTTTTTGAAAGAAAGACAAATCCACGGTCTAGAATTCCATGATTCGTATTCGTTATAATGATTTTTGCGTTTTCACAGAAATGAGGCACGCATGTGATCAATCGGATGAGCTGGACGAATATAGTTACAAAAAGCATGATGGTCGTTCTTTTGCCATGCAGACGATTACCGACATAAAAAATAATCTTGTGTTAAAGACTGAATTCTTGAAAGCTCCTGGTGGTGAAAATGGTAATGTTATTTACGATCTGTTAATTGTAGAATAGAAAGGGTTTACCGAATGCGTTCACATCAACAAGGATTTAATTACACCTTATAGGTAATATATGTTAATTTAGAATAACGTATAGTATTATTTATTACATGATCGCGTCCTAACCAGACCGAAAACCTCTAGGGTATCTTTAATAATTACATTTCATTAACAATAGGCGGAGATTGGGCTGTTCGTATCACTGGAGAGCCAATTGTAGATGGTAATTTTTTTTATTGTCGGAGAGATGACCAACAGATCAATGCTTACTATGACCTGCACATTTCAACAGAGGTTTCTTCAGCAATATCATTTTTATATTATTTTGGGTTAGAAGGAGAAGGATCTTTGGATTTGTTGAATGATCCGGATAAATCGGTAACTTCATCCTAGATGTTTAAGTGAGGAGTTTGTGATATCAACAGCCGAAATAAAACGCGATAATTGCGTTTAATAGGGATTAAAGGGTCCGGTTGAACTGAGTGGAGAAACTCCCGAACTCGGAAAATTTCGTATTCGAGTAGTAGAAGGTTTGTTTTTGAAAATTATTTTTTCTGATGTGATATTTAATCAATTTTAATGATTATTTGTTAGTAATATTAATAACGATACGATATTATCATTATTGATATGGATTTGTTATTATTTAATTTAGATTCACTTAATAGGATGCCAAGGATTATAACATCCACTGATTTAAACAAATACCCAAATGATTTAAAAAAATTCCAGTACTGGGGACACTTGGTACCCGACGGTGAAGTCTGGCGAGCCAAAGGTAGCCTTTTTATTACAACTCAAACCAACATTAATGTCTTTTTATATGTGGTTTCATCAATCCGTTTTTGATCTTATTTTCTTATAATGTGACATTAAATCACAAGATTATTTAAATGGCATGTTCACAACGAAACTAAGTAATTTTCAGCCACAAAATGATGCCTATCCACCGCCACCGTTCTTGTTCGCGTTGAATAATGAAGTGGGCGAGAATTCAAATTTCTTTGTCATTCAGAAGATGGTCGACACTCCTTTTCAGGTCATTTTCTTTTCACCTTCATATATTTTGCTCGTCTCTCGGATTGAAAAATGTTGGATGCTTTCCTTTATGATTTTCTCTCTTTTGGGTTTTCTATTAATCTACTTTGTTGTCTTTCTTAGTTTGATATATTTTTTGAATCCGATTCATCGCCTGCACACATTGACGGTATGCATAAAACCATTAAACAATATCGGTTTCTTTGTGATTTAATGACAATGCCATACATTCTCCTGGATTTTCAGATTTATCCAACCTTTTAAAAACAAGTTCGCGGGATTTTGATGCAAGATTCGAAAGAACATTTGGACTTTCGGAAAAGGGATTTGAAAAAGATCATATATATTTTGCTCAGGCCATGATGAGCAATTTGATCGGTGGTATTGGGTAAGATTAATTTTCATTTATCTTATTCGCTAATTTATCTCTTCACCTAATCAATATCTTTTTTTTTTTAGATATTTTTATGGATCAAGTATTGTAGACAAATCTTATGTGGATGATGTTGACAAGGACGAACAAAATCTTGAGGACAAGAGAGAAGCTGATCCACAGCTAACCCCTCCGGCGTCGTTATTTACAGCAACACCGTCACGACCGTTTTTTCCGAGAGGATTTTACTGGTGAATTTCATTTCACAAGTTATACGAATCTTGTATTTTTTTTTTCTTGTTCTATTCGTGTGATAATAATAATTAGTGATGTAGGGACGAAGGATTTCATCAACTATTAATTGGATCATGGGATAACGATCTGAGGTATTACTTAATTGAAACTTTTAATATTCGGATTCTTGATTCTTGATTCAATAATTGATTTTCTTACACAATATAATATTATAGCTTGGAAATTATCAAGAATTGGGTATCACTCATAGACGACAATGGCTGGGTGGCTCGCGAGCAAATCTTGGGTGAAGAGGCCAGGAGCAAAGTGCGTGTAACAACTGCTATATGTGATACCTTCATAAATAGACCGATCTTTCTAACTCAGCCTTTTACTTATATTTACAGGTTCCGCAAGAATTTCAGACACAATATCCTCATTATGCGAATCCCCCTATGATATTAATGGCCATTTGCTCATTTATTGAGCGGTTGAATAATGTCACCAGTTTTACTCAATTTAATGTTGAAGGTTATTGCGTGAAAAGTTTATTTTTGATATTTTTTGATATATAAAGCGAATATGTTTTCTCTCGTACTAAATCATCTTTATAATGTTATAGTCAACCAAGATCAGATAGCCCTCGGTCAACTATCCTCCACTACTGATCCCGAAATTCTACCGAATCGTCATCTGCATGATCCTGAACTTGCAAAAGGTTATCTTGCAGAAATTTACCCCAAATTGCGCGCTAATTATAAATGGTTTAGGAGAACCCAATGGGGTGAGATTAAAGAGTGGGGACGAAAGGCAACCAGCAAGGAGGCTTATAGATGGCGCGGTAGAACGCCCGGACATACATTGACTTCCGGTAAGCACCTTTTACTGAGATTGGATTCGAACTATGACCGATTTGACATTGTCAATGACTCATTCCCAAAAATTTACAAATGCGACAAGGACTTGACGATTACCCTAGACCCAGTCCACATCCTGCCGAGTTACACGTGGATCTGATGTGCTGGGTTGGATTCATGGCAAGATCTCTTATGAGAGTTGCCGAAAAATTGGGTAAAGACGATGACATTGAAGATTTTACCAAACAGTATAAAAACATATTGGCTAATCTTGACGGTAGGCTTACTGTCCAATGGGAAACCTTTTGGTTTAACTAGATATTAAATAACTTTATTTACAGATCTACATTGGAGTGAGGAACATAAAGCATACTGTGATGTTTCTGTTGACGAAAACGAGGAATCTGTTCATGTGTGTCACAAAGGATATCTCTCCCTGTTTCCGATGCTGCTTGGTTTTTTACCAAATAATTCAACAAAGCTTGGAGCAATATTGGACATGATGCATAATCCTGATGAGTTATGGTCACCGTATCCTTAAATGGATTTTTCCTTTATATATAGTATAAATATTAGCTATGTATATTTAATCCGTGACTCTAAATTTACAATTATTGACATGCACCTATTCTAGATATGGATTAAGATCACTATCAAAATTAGATGAATATTATAACACAGGAGAAAACTATTGGGTGGGACCAGTTTGGATCAACATCAATTATCTCGCGTTGTCCTCTTTGTATACGGTATTGTTTCACTTGGATTTGTGTTAGCTGGTTGATTCAACAAATACCTTTAACCATTGATTTTTCTTATTCAACAGAATTACGCATCAAAACCTGGTCCATATCAATCCAAAGCAAAGACCATATACAAAGAGTTGCGAAATAATATAATAAATAATGTTTATAATGTAAGTCGCGATCGTTTTGGTTTCTTTCACTGAGAGAAAACCAATGTCTCATGTATTTTACTTTTTTTTTACTTTACAAGGAATTTAAAAAGTCTGGATATGTGTGGGAGCAGTACTCCTCTATAAATGGAGAAGGAAAAAGAAGGTGCGTTGATAATATTAAAAAAAAAAGCACTAATTTACATGCACCAATTGCTAAATATATTATTCCTTCTACGTTTATAGTCATCCATTCACAGGATGGACTTCCCTAGTGGTGCTAATTATGGCAGAAAAATATTAGTTGTATTTTGTTATCAAAGTTTTTGTGATTGTTATCTTAAAATAACTTGTTGACAACTAAAAAATGAAAAAAAAAAATAGATTAGATATTGCCTTTTTGGTGACAA
The DNA here is from genome assembly GCA_910591835.1 of Acaulospora morrowiae. NCBI lineage: Eukaryota > Fungi > Glomeromycota > Glomeromycetes > Diversisporales > Acaulosporaceae > Acaulospora > Acaulospora morrowiae. The sequence continues at coordinate 13,025 of CAJVPV010000561.1, read as the reverse complement.
ATATTTAAAATAAAGCTTTTCAATTTTTGAAAGATCAATTATAAAAAAGGGTGTGCACTGATATCCAAGTAAAAATTTAATGGTCATGACTAATGTGTCTGTTGAGTGATTTTCATTTATCAATTTTCAGAAATGATGAGGTCACTGTCATGAGGTGTTTGAGAAGAATTTTTCCACATCTCATCCCATAATAAGGTTCAGCAAAATAAATGGATAGTCACTTTATCAAGAGACTAATTTAACTTGATGTTAAAAATAGTAACATTAGTTGTACTTGTTGGTTATACTTCATATTACATCACTTGATTACTTGGAGAACGAATTGTAATGGTAATTGCGATTTGCTTGTAATGTATAATTGAAATTATAATCTACAATTAAGACTAATAAAAATTGTTGTGTTATCAAACAAGCTAGAAATAATTCTAAAATCTATTCTTTAAATAAATAATTAAATATAAATAATCGGTCCTCGTGTTAGACACTTATTTTAAATTACATATAACATTTATTTATTTATCGGTTTGTTAAATATTTAGATCGTCTTCCTCAGAGGAAGAGCCAGTGTACGTACGATCAGAAAATGATAATTTATTTTCCTCTTTTATAACACTGTTTCCATTTCCACCATCACTATCAATCCCCATGTCTGATCCACTTCCGCTACTGATGGATTCTTCTGATTCGCTATGTTTATTGTAAATTCTCGTGTCATCCATAATTGAACTATAATAACCATCGTGATTGTTGCTTATTTTATCATTGACACCAGCGTGGTTCTTTCGTTGCTGGCGAAGTTCTTTTCTTATGGATTCCCTTCCCTTCTGAATTGCACGTTCTATTTTAAGACGGTTTTCGATCATATGAAGTTTTGGCCAGGTAACGCGCTGACCAATCCTGATCATCCTCTCAAGTCTCTCGGCATTAGGATCCGCTACGACATAGAAAAAATCTAGGATGGTGGTCTTTGGCCAAATAGTAATGTTTCCCTCGAATTTTTGTAACCAAATTGAACTCCAGTCTTGGTCCGCAATTCTTGGTAAGAGTTCGAGATCACGTATCCATTTTAACCATTTGCTGAGATCCAGCTTCAAATATTGTTCAGTGCTGGCGAATAGGAATCCACCCCGCCAACCCATACCTTGTCGGTGTGTCACCGGGCGACCGATTGAGCCACGTGGTGCGTAAAAGAACAAATGCACATGCGGGTTGACTTGAGAGACAATGGTGTTTTTAACATTAAAGTGCATATTGAGTTGTTGAATGGGAATATCTGTTCGAAGCGATCCATCTTTCCATCTGTGTCCATAATTGTATGGTATTATGGTGCCATCTTTCAACTTCTGCATCAACACAACAGGATTTAAAAATCCGGGTACAGCTGCACTTGCAATTACTAAGAAATTCACGCATAAAAATGTTAATTTGGAGTAGGGTCTATAATTATTATCTGATTAAAAAGACATACCTGCGGACCAAATGACGCAGTCAGGTGCTGTAATGTAGTTTAAAACTTTTGGTGGTGAATGAGGATCATATGGTATCACCGAGATGTTCAAAATTCTTCCTGTTCTCTCGTACGCTTCTTTAAATGTCAGACTCCCTTTTGTTATCCACTGCGTTTTCCTAGCCCAGTCACACGAATCAAATCGTGCACCAGTATTCCACCATCTTGGAAACCAAACATTAAATGGATCTGAGCATGCTTTTAGTCGCGTGTGCAGTTCCGGCGTCAAAACTTGTTTTAATTCTTCATCATTTCGCACGCATATCAATGCAGCAATCAAACCACCGGCACTAGTCCCCGTAAAAACTGTTGGAAGAAGATCCGCTTCAAAGAGAGCTTTGACGACTCCCAAATGAAAATAACCAAAACTGGCACCACCGCTAAGACACAATGCCGTCCTTCCGAAGTTCTCATCCGCGTTTTTAAAAAGTTTCCGCTTTTCCTTGGCAGACAGCGATTCAGTTGTAAGTGAGAATTCGAGTGATTTGATTACTAATTAAAGGTTTATTAATTAATGACTTCACATAATCGGATTGTAAAACGAATTAATGAATAATACTCACCTTCATCAATATATTGTTCGACGATTTTCTTTGTCCCGAAATACGTTTGAGAATATAACCTAGTATTTTCGAAGCCGGCAAAATTACTTTTTACACAATGGTGTAAGGCGTTTTTTAGCCTTTGAGCATTTGCACTTGACCCACTTCGCAAACTTTTTAGGTCATGTTTAACCTTTTTTATCAAGTTGTAATCATAAAAACCAAATTGTATTTGGTCTTTCCATTCATTGTATCCGAAATAAGAATCGAGCCTATTAGCAGCAGAGACCCACTGACGGTATGAATTGGCTTGACGAAGTTTTTCACGCAACAGTCTTTTCACGCCTCTCCTACATAAATTAATTTTATATGTCAATAAGGCCAACCATTTCTCAAGAATTACATTCGAAAAGCAGAACGATATATAAAAAATTACTTTGTATATGTTATATTACCATTGTACAAAATATTCCCAAATGTTTACTATTTGTCGTACTAAAACGTAAAGGAGTAATTCGCAACCAATTATAAGAAATATTATTAGCTATAAAAAAAGAAAAATAATTCTTAAGATAAAACGCGGATCAATATAACTTTAAAAGATGTCATTTTTTTTGCTTACCATCATCGGAAATCTGGCAATGTGGTATGAATAGCCTTCGAATTCTCCTAGGGGTTTTTTCTCTTTAATCTTTTGCATTATTGGCATAAAATCTGTCACAGCGGCAATGTGTTCAGTCGGATCGTTGTTGGGGTCCTCGAAAAGAGCTTTTGCGAATTCGGCAATATGTTCTTCGTTAACATATTCAAGCTCGAATTCGTTTGGAACTATCCGCTGTGTTGATTTTTTCGACTCTCCTGAAAGTTCGCTTCCCTTAAAATTCGAAATAGAAGGCATGGCAGCTGAGGTGGTTCTTCCGTATGAGGACATTATCTTTGATATTCTCTTGTGAAAGTGTAATTAAAGGTCGAAAAGTCTCTTTCAGTTTTTTAATGTAATAAAAAGATGGATCAATACGATGGCTTAGATACAGGATTAACGTAGTTTATAAGAGTTGATTGTATTCAATATATGGAAGAAAAATAAGGTAAATTCCGAATATAGGATTATTATTATTTTTTTTTTTTTCCTTGACAAGTTAGAAAGAATATATTTACAAGAGAGATACAAGTATGTTATCGGGATGGTGCATTTATGGAAACAAAGTTCAATATGTTGCTTCTCGCCCCATAACCCTAAATCATATGAGTTTCATATGCGAACATTTGTTGGGGTGTAAACTTGTTATTTTTCTATCGATGATCATTGATTGGTGGGCCCATAATAAAATGAAGATTATCTAATGCTTCATGTAATAATACGTACATGCGTTGATACCGTGGCAAAAACCCCAAAAATTGTTTAACACGAGGTGATCGCGAAATCCATTCAAAGAAATTCAATTAGCCAATTACCAACTTTTGTTGGTTTTGTTGGCTATAATTAGGATTCCCCCAAAATCAGTATTATTGTGTGCTCAGAGTAAGGACCATCCGAAATTGGAAACAAACAAAATTCTTGGATTGCGCCACAAAAATAAGTGGGGCACCGATCCAAAAAAGTTAAAATTACCGATTTTCCAATACTTACCTGATTTTTTTCCAACAAGTAATAAATTGTTTAGATTAAAACAATATGGAAAAAAAAAAAAATTTTTTTTTCCGAGCTAACCAGAATAAAAAAATATGCTGAAATCTCAAAAACACGCCGTATTTCGATGTACGATATACAGATTCTAATATCGCATCAATATACAGAATTAGCATTGATATCAATGATGATTTTCATCGTAAAAATATCGATCAAAAAATTATACATTACGTATACAATATATGATTAATTAAAAAAAATCGAAATACATGATATAATTTTAATAATTTAAAAAAAATAATTGATTTTACACTAACCAAATGATTGCTGAAGTTGATATTTAACTCATTGTATTTCACATACAAGAGATGTGGTTTTCTTCAAGATGTACAGCATATCATGCAATATACAAATAAATAAAGAATTATTAAAAAAAAAAATAATAATAATATATTATAATATTGATTTTATTTTAATGCTTTAAAAATTAATTTTAAGAGTTTTATAATAAAATAAAAATTATCTTTTATTATTTAAATTATTTAAATATTATTTATTATATTTACAGAGAATTCTTCCGAAATATACAGTATACTTTATTATAAGCATTTAAAGATATATAAAAATTATACTGTATTATATTATATTTATATACTGTATATCGGTATTTATAATATATATCATTAACTAAAATACTCATTTACATAAGTACGTTATATTAAACTAATGAATATTTACTAATCTTTGTTTTTTTTTGCCTCTAAATACGTTTGCAAGTTCTATAATAATTTATTATTATCAGAAATCTTATAGACAATATTTTCATCAGGAAACTTTACAGCGGAGGTTCAAATAATCTTGACATTGTTTAATACTTCTACTGCGAGACTATATGAGCTCGAACAAATTCTTCAAAACTACCATAACGATCTTGGTAGAGTCGCAATAAAAATTAAAATCAATCAATAGAGCTATCTCGATGTTCAAAAACGAATCGGTCGATGCTATGCCATTAACCAGGTACAAAGTGTCATTTCTCCCGAAATAAGGATCAGGCATATTGAGGAAGCAGAACTTCGAGATAATGACTCAACAACAAAGAGATGCAAGCCAATCAATCATATTCAGATATTACTTCGGCAATTTGGAATCAGCTTAAAGTTATTTTGATAGAATTGTGGCAGAAAAGGCGTATTATTTAGATGATATGTGTGGTATTGTGGCGTTGATATTCTTAATATTGGGGTGGGAAAGCTTAGTAGAGATATTATCCGTAAAATTAATGATTTAAAAGGTAGTAGCTTAGGTAAAAAATAGGTGCTTGGATTGATGGCAAAACAGTTAATAGTGAGAAGGAACTCTCATTTTATGGGTTAGGGCTCGAGATTTTTCATCTTTTAAACTCACTGCTTTATTATATTCATTTTTGGTTTTATCAATCAACGAATAAAGACTATATCTATTTAAGAAATATGTTGGCTTTTTCCGAATATAGTATTCTAATGTATGAGACTGAAAGGTTACAGTATGTTTTGCTGGGTGATATACAAATACATTGGTATCCAAGACTTCATTAGCTTCCTCATGATTATTAAAAAATTTCTGAAATGACATATAGTCGATTTCTTGATTGGAATCCAACAAAGCCTTGATAGCACCCTTTCCTGCTTCGTAATATGATTGATCTTGAAGTTTTGCAGAATCAAAATTCTTCCTAATTTCGGTTTATTTTTGTTGCTTGATCTCTGCAAAAAAAAGTAAATATAAAAATTTCATTCGATGCAAAATATCGAAATCGATTATACCTTCAAAGGACTGTTTAGTAAGAAGGAAATTATCAACTAATTCGTATAATTTCTCTGCTTCTGTGGTATTGATCCTGTCTCCTTTTACGGTCTTGATCCCACACTTATTGACTTGATAATCCATTGATTTCTCCTATTAAGATGCCGATTTCAACCTCTGGTTTTTTATACGTGACAAGCACTTCGTGCTAGAGACAATAATATTGATTCATAAATATGACTGTAAGAAAGTCAAAAAAAAACATTGCTAGAACTTACACCGCATTCTTCGAGGAACACTTCCTTCGCTACTGACAAACACTGCGATGTACTTTCTGCCATCGGCATTCTTTTTAGCGTCATCTTGAAGAACATCAAGAATTTTTGGATTCTCGTTAACTATTTGACTGATGTTGTCATAAACAATAGCCGGTGGTTTTCCGTATTTCTTTTTGTATACAGCAGAAGCACGATTAAAGGCATCCATAGCTCTTACCCACTTGGGATCCTTTAATTCATCTATAAAAAAGAGAATCTGGATCAAAAAATTCAATATACTGTATCAACAATGAAAATCTTACTTTTGGTTGTACCAAGATTTTTGTGCAAGTTGTCCTGTAAAAGAAATCTGTTCCTCGAATGTAAAATTAAGGTCACTTCCAAATTCGTCACCAAACTTATCAAGTTTTCTGGAACATTAACGTATATAACTCCATGCCCAATTCCACTCGATGTAATCCTTGTCAGCGTAGTTTTCTCAGTTCCATGTTTCACCACAAATCATGTAATAAAACGATTGACCTTCATAGGGTAGAAAAATTCTTTTAAGGCATTCTAAAATTTCAGGTCGAGGTACAAACTTATCATTTGAAATTCCGTTCCAGGTCGAGTCCCTTTTCCACTGTTTCGTTGAGAAGACGTTTTTTACGTCCGTTTCGGTACCAAGCATGTAGAAGGTCCATTGATATAAGACCAATATGGCCGATTACAACTATATTTGCCGATATAGCAGTCTACAAATAACGCATAACAAGCAACAATAAATTAAAAACCGGAAGCTGTTTTACAATGTATTTTGTAAATTAGTTCGGGTAGGAACAATGTAGACTCTTGGGAGACGTGTGGGGGGAGGGTGAGGAGTTGCATAAGGTCTCAAGTTCCTCAACATAAGACTCGGCGACTGAAGGAGTCGTACTCGACGGTTAACGAAGGGAGTTAGAAAAATGGTCCCACGAAAGTGTTGAGTTATTTTGGAGGAAGACATTATTGAAGAAATCCAATCCGCACTAAAATAAATCCAGAATTTAAAGTTTTGGATTTACTTAATAATGCCCAATCCTCGATGTTCTGGAATAACTACATATGGATCTTCATAATACCAAGAATACCTTAAAGCAATCCAGTTTTCTTCGCACAATTCTTTCTTGAGTTAATCCCGCTGTTGTTGTTTAATAAAATTAATGGGATCACCACCAATATATTTTTCATGCTGCACTCTTTGTACTTCAACTGCAAAACCATATTCAGGATGAATTATATCGAGTTCTAAACACGTGGAATATTCTAGTATTAAGATATTGGGACGACGTACCTTGATGGCAGTCCAAGATATTTTGACACAATTTCGCGACATGATTTTCGTATTTATTTAGTCAAATTTAAAAGCATTAGGTGTTGTATGTTATATAAAGTATGTCCTTTAACACATTTTCATAATAGATTTAAATAGTTATTAAAATATGAGGTAGAGACACTCATCATTCCGGCTATATGCAATTTGCTTGGCTTGATCAATATCATGAGCATATTATATAGAACATTGGGAACGCCATGAAATTGCATTTTTAATACTATTAAATGTTTCATTTCATTCATGTCTTTAGAAAAATGCCACAATAAAGTTGTCATGCTATTAATAGATTTTTCAGAAAGACATTCCCGTTTCTACTATGTGCAATTTCTCTAGCATTTTCAAGAGTAAACACTTCGGCCTACACAATATGGACACCAAGTATTATTATTTTTTACATTATTGAGACAAAAATTCCATTCATTCCCCCACAGCACGGCGCCATAATAATATTGACTTGTGTTAATAAATTTTCAGGCATTCTCCATTTTTATTATGTGCGATTTTATAGCATCTTCGAGGGTACAAGATTTTCTATGGGAACATTTTATGCATCAATTTTACCATGTATAACATTGTTTATAGCTTTACATTGGATAGTAAAGCATAAATAATCTCTGCTTATAGCAATATTTTAGCAATTTCAAGATGAAAAGAATGCTGACCTTAACAAACAGGACACCAAGTGTTCTTATATTCTATTATATCAAGTGGAGCATTCCATTTATGATCTTTAGAACATTTCTGTCTTAATAGTATAGAAATATTAATAAATACTGTATATCTGAAAGGCACAAGCTATTATAAGCCCTGGAAAAATTACAAGCATTATTTATGGTTATATATAATCATATTAAAAATTAGAAAAGTTTTATATGTATAAACCTCTATTAAAATTTTATATTACATATTTAATAGTATATGGTTATAAAATTAAATAAATCCAAATCCTTAAATTCAATATAGATTATATATAAATTTCATAAACACTACAAATTGATTATATAAAATAAATATCTTAATAAATCAAATAAAATCAATTTTACTTATATTAAATAAAATAAATATAAAATGATACAAATTTATAATAATAGATCTTTATAAAAAATTATTTTCTTCTCTATAATTTTAAAATATTTTTAAAGTAAAGATGTAATAATTTGATTTAAAAATTTATCTATTATTATAAATAAACACAAAATTAGTTATTCTTGATATATTCAATTATTTAAACAATTACTCAAAAATAAAGTTTCTATTGTAGAAGCTACATATAAACTTATAGAAAAATTATAAAAACTACAATATATTAATTTTTTTTATTATATTAATATATTAATTAGCTCTATTATAATTAAAAATAAAATATATCTTAAAAATTAAAATAATTAAAAAAAATAATTATAATACAAATAATTCTTTTTTTTTTTAATCACAAACAGATATTAAATACAAAACATTTATTAAACTTTAATTTATAATTATTACATTAACAATCTTTATATACAAAGTAAATAAGTTAATTGTAGCCTATTGCAACTTTTACCTTTAATATACATTGTCATCAAGTAAATATTTATATATTAAAGGTAAAGATAATTCAAGTTTCTTTTTTTTATTTATTTATAAAATATAAAATATAAATCAAATTATTTATATAATTTAAAGATATATAATAATATAATATTGATAACTTTATAATTTTTAAACATATTAATAATTATTAAAATAATAAACATATAATATTAAATATTAAAAAAACTAAAATATTATTATTAATATTTTTTAATATTTTGAATTAAAATTAATTTTTAAATAGTAAATAATTCTATCTAATTTTTAAATCTTTCTAAAATTTTTTTTCAATATTAAATTAAACTATTTTTATAATAAAAATATATTATATATCTATTATATATAATATATTTGTTTTATAACTAATTTATTTTTATTTGTTTTTAATTAATATATAATATTGTTTGTTTTTTTTATTATTTTAATAATTGTATTAATATTATACTATATACAATACTTGTTAAATATTGGGTACAAGTCGAGCTTTGAATATGTTTTCTACACAAATCTAATTATTTAGACCAAATCAGTCTAAATAATTAGATTTGTGTAGAAAACATATTCAAAGCTCTAAAAATTAAAAATTAATAAAATATTAAAGTTTTTTATACAAGTCTATTAAAACTATTGTCTTTATTTATAATACAATTAAAATTTTTTAAAGATAATTAAAAAGAAAGAAAGTTTATTTATTTAATAAAAAAAATTAAGATTTATATTATTTTTAAAAAGACATTATATATATATTTATTATATAATTTTAAAATAAAAAAAAATATAAATAAACTAAATATACAGTATATAAAAAAATTATTTAAAAAGTTAATTTAATAGTATTATTTATAATTAACTATACTGTTTAATTTTTAAAAATTTTATTAATCAAAAAATTTTAAAAATACTTTTTAAAGTATTTTTTTAAAATTTTATTTTCAAAAACTTCAAATTAAAAAACATGTTAATATTTATTAATAATTTTTTTTCAAGTTATAATTTTTTGCAATTGTTGTTTTATTTAACTAATAATTAATTTAAAATCTTTTTCTTTAACTTTTTTTAAAATAAAAATAAATTTCTTAATTTTTTTAGATGTTTTATTTTTTTTTGTTTTTTCTAAGATACTGATCTAACTTTTAATATAATATATTTTTGAAATATTTTATTTATTAGACAAAATATCAAATTACATTAAAAAAAATTATACTTTTAAATTTATAATTTTAACTAAAAACTATTTAATATTAATAAAAAAATTAATTAAATTATTCTAATTATTAAATTTGATATTACACAAAAAATACAAAAAATATTTTATGTTATATTTTTGTTATTAAAAATCCAATAATCAAAAATCTTGTTTAATTATTATTTGAAAATTTCAATATAATTAAAAATTTGAAATTAAATTAAAATAAACAAAATTTCTCAAAAAATTTTTTAAAAAGCTATATATTATGAAAAAAAGTTTTAATAAAATAATTTAATAATATTTTTTTATAATTATTTATTATAGACTTTACAGATATATATTTTATAGTTTTTTTATTAAAATTATAAAAAAATTTTTTTAAAAAAAAACCATTGTTTCAAAAAAAATTTAATATTAAAAAAAATAAAAAATAAAATCTTTTTTCACAAAAATTGTAAATTTTTAAAAAAATATTATTTTTTTGATAATTTTAAGAATATCCAAAGATAAAACTAATTTTTAATAACAAAAAATATTAAACAAATATATATAATTAAATATAAAAGCAATAATCTTCTCGAGTATATTTGTTATTAACAATTCTCTTACTTTTTTACTTCTTTTTTCTTTAAATAGACAAAATAAAAACTTTATTATATAAAAAAAATTATACAAAGAAATCAATTTATAGTAGTTGATCACATTTTTGTTGAAAAATTTCCTTAAAAGAAAGTTTTTTCAAAAACAACGAGAAGTGAAGTTTTTATTTCCAAAGACTTAAACACAATAAATATTACTATGGAGATAAGTCTCCCCTACAGTGTCAAATTCAAATACTCTGAACCAACTGAACAGTTGAACCAAATAAAAGAACTCTTCTCCAAATGGATAGAAAGGGCTTCTTCGATCGGTTTTAGTATCTCTAAATGACAAGTTCTTACCTCCCAACCAAACCCAGGCTTTTCAAAAAAGAAAAGGAAAAGACGACCTAGAAAGAGAAAGTCTCAGGAAGGAAAGAAACTGGAAACAGAAGTAAATAAACAACCTTTATCTAAGTAACCCATATCTGCCAAGACATATTAGTATACAGAATGTGAAGAAAACTTTATTAGTTCTTTTACAAGAACAATGTATTATAATACTGTTCATAAAACAAAAAGTATGGAGGTGGATAGGGTTAAAACTTTGGAAAAACCAATACAAGAAGTCATTACCAATAGCGAAAGAATTGCAACTACTGCCAGTAGCGATAATAACAACAATAGCAACAAGAGGCTCAAACATGTGTCATATATGGAAAGGGATAATAACAATAACAACAATAACAAGGAATTCAATCATGTGTTTCATGTGAAAAGGGCCGATCTCAATGAACAACAGTTTAAAAACCTGATTAAATCTGCAGGAGACAAACTGGGAAATTACCAAATCTTTCTTTATGGGAGAGCACCAATAGAAATTAACGATTATTCACCTGAAAATGGTCTTTATAATTTAACCATATGAGGATACAAAACTAAATGCAAATCTGGGATAGGAAAAATCGATAAAATACTTAGGGAGGGAACAAATTTGACACTTTCAGATACTTGATTTAAGGTAGCTAATTGTTTCTTTTTTTAATACAAGAGATATAAAAGAGAAGGAACAAAACTATAAATATATAACAGATTGATTAAATAGCAAATAAAAAAGAGAAAATAGAATCGAACAAATCAAGCTAAGGTAGGTTTGGATAGTAAGCAAGGTGGCAGGCTACATCTGAATGGTTTATAGGACCTATAAGTGGATTCTAGTTAATATAAAATAATATAGATTAAACTTTATATATGTATTTGTATGTAAAAAACTAACTATATTAATAAACTAGAGTAAAGTCTCACTTTAGCTGAAAAAAAAAAATAATAATAATTATAATATTAAGGATTTAAGAATCATATATAATTTTATAAATAACTTATTATTAAGTATTTAGTATAAAAAAATGATTTATTTTTAATATAATATAATATTATATATTATATTATTATTTTTTATAAATAGATAAGAAATATATTACTGCAAATACATTTTCTAAGATTCATAAGAACCTTGGGTTCATTGTAAGCAAACACCTTTTGTCTGGGGCAGGTGAATAAGCTAGTTGAGCTAATCAGTAAATGCATCCTCAAGTAATATAGGAATCTTGAATCCACTATAAGTAAACTTCTTTGGTTCAGGTAGGTGAATAAGCTAAAAAAACCCAGGTGTATGAACCTTTCCTACTATTTATACATGTCTGGTAGTTGGCACTTTCAAGCATGTTCAATTTTTTTTGGTTTTTTGAGGAAATTTTGCCTATCTTAGTTTGACTCTGAATTTTTTGTTACATCAAAAACTCTGGATGATAATTGGCTAAAATTTTGGATTGATTAATTAACAAATAAAAGAAATGTAAACAAGACACATATCCACACATGCCTTATGTCATACCACATTATAACCAATGATATAATTGGATAAAGTGAAAGAGCAAGGTGTTGAGATGTTCTCTTATTAAGAAGTGTTTAGAAGTCTTTCCTCTTCCCTCTTGTACTGGTTTTTTTTCTCTTTAGAATCAAAGAAGACTCTCATTAGACTAGTGATTGGTTTTGATAGGTTTTTATTTTACCAATGCAAACTTTTCTTCTTTTTCTTTATCTTTTCCTTTTATCTTCTTAAAAAAATAATAATTTTTATATTTTAGGACCATAAAGGTTAAGTTGGGATGAACAGTCTTGATAAAGGGCTGGCAATAATATTGAAATTTACAAGGAATCTGGGTCAAGATAGAGCAACTTTTTTTATTCCTCTTAATCACATCTAGAGGCCAATGACTGTTGACAGGTATATCGTATAAAGTAGTAAAAGTTTAACCTATAATATAGATCTCAAACATTAGATATATCTATTTATTTATACCTGGGGTTAATTTGAACCCACATGTTTGAATGCAAATAAAAACTTGAATATATGACCTGATTAGGTATAAAAAAAAAAAAGATAAGAAATATATTACTAGTAGTTTAATTAAAAGAAAAAAAATTTTTTAATATATATATATATATAGAAGGGTAAAAGAAGTATTAAATATTTTTAGATCTGTGGGTTCATAGCACAGTGGTTAGTGCTTCACAGGTCAGATCACAA